>DWNE01002221.1:0-19429 GCA_018249875.1 Cecropterus toxeus | reverse complement strand
CGCTAATTTAAACCCATCTTCTCTGTTAAAGTTCTTAGGATGTTTTTTGATCTCTATTGCTTCTCTTACTAAACGAGAAAAGTAATGACACTCCGTGGAGATCACCTTAGGTTTATGTAGTTTAATCCAATGGGTCGAAATATCGGCAAAAAGAAATACAAAATCGCATATCGTGAGTACCCGTAACATATTAAAACATAAGAAGGTACATTAGAACAAGCATTAGCACGTTTTATATATGTATGTAGGCAAAGTAACAAAAATATCAAAACATTGCATAAACATTGTAACGCATCATGAAATGTGTCAATTTGTGCGCGTATTTTTTAATACAGCTCATGTAAGTTTGTGTTGTAATAAAAAATGCCATAGGGGCGAATTAAGTACAACATAATGACGGCAAGACATTATTTCTACATTAAGCGACCTCCACACGCGACTAGAACCGGAGAGTGTGAAGCTCTTGGTGTCGTTTATCGCAACTTTAGAGCTAAAACATATAATAACCATCAATTTCTATATCTATGATAACGATCTAATACTTTTAACATCAATTAGAAAGAAATGTTTAATGGCCAGTCATTCACACATATGTTTATCTTTTATTAAATAAAAACAGCACTAATGTTCACAGAAATGTTACATATTAAAAAAGAATCAATTCAATATCAATTAGGACGAAGTATTGTAAATGAGTAGCCATAATACCTGGATATTATTGTTGCTCATTATCAATGCTTTTATGGTCCGCTTTAGCACTAAAAACTTGGCTAATGTACAAAAAGAAATATTACGAGTGAGAAATTATTCATTAAATAATAACCGCGATAGATGATAATTATTATTTTTACGCGTGTGATAAACTTTACCTTAGAAAATGTACAGACGGATAACTTCTCAAGTAAAACATAACTTTTAATATAAATTTTCACTACACTAATACTTGTACTACATTTTATTTTGTATTATCATAATACACCTGGATATAAGTTGTAGTAATATAAACAAAAAGCTCGTAAAATTTAAAACTATTTTTCGAGAATTTTTTTTTAAATGTATTAAAATGCTTATTACGAAAAAAGGAGAAAATGTAGAATTTAGTTGGAGAGTTGTTTAGAATTGTTGTTGCAGCGGTTGGCCTCCGATTCAGTTCGAACTTCAGATTAATATAGCACCTCCAACTTCGAATTAACATTGTTTAATTAGACGTACAATCGGTGGTCAATCAAAGCAGCAGGAACTAGGTGACGTGGCGATCACAGTTTTTTGATTTAATACGTAGGTATAGGTAGAAGTAATATTTTGAAAACTAAATTTAAAGAGATTACATTTGATATTTTTATGTTATATATTAAATATATTAAACCTGCCCTTGAAAGTCCTTGGTTTTGCTTCCGATTCTGATTTCGAGTCCGGTTCCGATTCCGACTCAGACAAACAAAAATAAACTCTGATCCGACTTTGGTTCCGATAAAACCACCTCCGTAACAATTTCAGAATATTCCGTGTAAAAACAAAAATCGAGCATCAAGAAAACACGTTGCCATAGTACCTACACTAATGTTAAAGTATATTATAGTATAATATAGTCGGATGAAGTATAGCCGTGCCCTGAGGCTCGGACGGGAGAGTGGGCGCTCGGCCTGTCCAACACATTACCACACAATTTCATCGACCTATCAAAATTTAATGTTTACATTATCAAATTTATTAACAAACTCTGAATATAATGTATGCTATAGTAATGATGAATATAATAAAGAAGAGGTTGGCAAACTTGATAGAGTTTCTTTTAAACGCCCTTATTTAAAAGGAACTCTGTCTAAAAGGACTGTTTTTGTTTAATATTTATATAAATCCCTATTCATAAAACGTACCTATTTTTGTCTATTAAAGGCAACAAACACAACAGATTAAATAAGTATGACGTCTAATTTTTCTCTAAAAACTACTAAAAATAGCTACCTCTACCTATCTAATTTTACTATAAGCGATATAAAACTGAAGGAATATACGTTTAGTATAAACCGACTGCTTTTCCCATTAACAAAAATAGGCAACAATTTACCGTGACAATCGAATCACGGTAAAAACTGTGGACACATGTTGGTAGAGCGCACATGCGCGTTAAAACTGGACGCGGGGACGTCAAGCCGATAATTTCCATTTAAATAAATAATTTGTTTCGCCCAATTTGAGGAGCCATGTGGCCGCGTGGAGCCCTAATGACCAGTAACTACGCGGTTTCACGCCTTCACTCGCATTCACTGATATATTTCCACTCTTTATTATGTCTTGTTTATACCAGTAACGTCTCTGTATACCTATAATATTTATTTAGTTTTTTTTTACATAATAACTATAACTTAGACACGGATTTTTGTGTTTTCACAGGAAATCCTAGTTATAACGCTTTTGCTTTAACGCTTTCTACACACCTAGCCCCCACACTAGAATTTTCTCCTGTGTCGTGGGTGTCTTGGACACACAAAAACGAATACACAAACACCCAGACCCAGAATAGAAATTAAAATTCATCATTGAGATGCCTATCAGGCCAGGTATCGAACCCGGAACCCGCTGCGTATCAGAATGGTATAGTAATTGCTCCGCCACGCGGATCGTCGAAAATATGGTATGTACATTATACATTGGTCTATTATATAGGTGCATTTAGGATAAGAGTAATAGATACATTATTCTCGATTAAATTCACATGTCCAGTGATACTCTGAATAGCGCCACTTTATTCTTTGTTTTAAGTATATATATATCGAAGGACGCATATAAAGGATTATATTAAGTCCTAAGTTTCTATTATGTTTTGTATCGTCCAATGACGTCACGAAACTTTCCCACGAACTAGTCGCCATACTAGACCATACTATCCGTGGATTTATTTAAGTGCTACAGGATTTTTTGGAGCTTATCGATATATGGGAATATGTTGTGTTTATATTTTAGTTTAAATTAATGGATTATTTTCAAACACCAATTCATAGAAAAAGCATATAAATAAATTAGAGCAAGATTTTGTGGTTACATTTTTTTTCAAGTACTTGAAAACGTTAATAAAATGTCTAAAGATACATTGTTATAAGATGTCGGTTAACGATATTTATATACATCTATGATAGTTATAACACCGTCTCAACCATTGTAGTTAATACTCGTAGGTATACAAGGATATACATTAAGACGTTTTGATAACCTTTACATTTCAAATTCTAAATTTTTAATACATTCATGCGTACTCCGCGACAATTCGAAATACATAGCTTAGATTCCTACTGGCACAAAATACTTCATATGTTTATATTTCTGATGATGAATTCATGCGTTTGTAATGCAAGCGGAAATAGAAAGAATTCAAAGAAAGAATAAAATATCGATAGCACAATACACGACACTGATGATGGTAAAGGAAAATAGTAACAACTGATTAAAATTGAAATAACAAATGACAAGTTACTAAAATTATTTTAAGGAGTTAAAAAACAATAGAAATAGTTCTGTATATAAACATCCGTATTTTGCGTGTGTAGCTGTACTGAGCTGTGAATACACATACGAATATACACGTCAATTCTTATATTACGAGGATATCAATATGTTTATACTTTTATTCGTATAAGATCTTTCTCTACTTAACAAATTATATTGATTTCAAAAATCTCCAGGATATTAATGTCAAATTCGTGGATCTCCATAACATGTAGCAATATTTTGCGTGATGGAATTTACTCCAAAATTTTCATGTGACGGTCGACCTTCGCTCGCGGCTCTGGATAATAGGAGTACAATTTGAAACCAGTTCCAACGGCGATAAAAAACTGACGAATGGAAACAGTGTTCTACTCTAAGCCTTTGTTCTTTATTCTGTCACAGTATTTATGTATCACGCAGGTAATAACAATTATGAATTGAGCATCACATTGTCTACAATCAATAATAATTATTATGGGGAAACATTTGTACCTTAGTACCGTCAAGGTTCTGTTTCTATGTGTACAGGTAACGAAGTAATTTTTATTTTTAGAAAATCTGTTAACTTTTGTAATTTTAACGTACAACATGACTTTCACGAGCACCGAGACATATATTTTCTTGAAGAGCTGGATAATTTCTAGAGATTTTATTTGGGTTTCAAATTAAACAGCACGTAAAAAGATTTATGACACATTGATCTATAGTGTATGAGCGTAACTAACTAGTAGGTAATCAAAAATTGCAGCATCGCGAGTCGGATAATACTCGGAGATAAGTTCAAGGTCGCGTTGCAAAATGAATGTTGCATGTTGCGTGCCAGCGCTCGACATCGCCGTCGGCATCGCTCGCCGACAGTTCCGAGAAAACGTCGTTAAAATCACGTATTTTTGGTAGCAACATAATTCCTGTAATTTCGACTGAAATTATAATAATTAGCCGCATTTATACGTTACTAACAAACAAATAAAATGTTTCGAACACATAGCCCCGGGCCCGAGTCGGTCTCTTTACGTTTTCTGATTGTCCAATTTACGGGCGGTCACATCGAATGTATCTCAGATTGATGTGGCCCACTTCCAACCGAATCTATTAATACTGCCATGTCAATTGACCGCATCTTTACACGGACAAATTGTGGCGTGCTAATGACCTGGGCAATTTTTCTTCGAATATGAAAATAAAGAGTTGACGCACTATAATAACTGTGCTAGTGACGTGACACATGTCGATACAATGCGGCGGGTGCAATTAGCCGATTCATCCGCTGCACCGGGCCGCTAGCGTGGAACTGTTTTCAATGGATGTGGCTTTGTAATTTTCTTCGGCTTCTGTTTCACATTTTTTTACATTTTAGTAATTGAACGGCGTAGGGTATTAATTGCTGAGAAAATTACCGACGTACAAACCCCGCGGGCCTAAACCACAAAGGCTCGCAGCCACGGCCTAGTGCAGTCGACTAATAAAAACGAACAATTATGATGCGCTACGGTTTTTATTTCGTACCAATTAGGCCCGTCTGGGAGTATCATTTCTACAGTATTTCTTACTCACAAGCGCTATGACTTTCCACAACTAATTACCAATTTTATTTGTAAGAAAGACCCTCGTGGCGGAGATACTCTCATATCGATAAGCAATTCTTACATCGAATGGACAAAAACTAAGAACACTCCTTTGTAACAATAGCTACAATTAGATAAGTAATAAAATAAAATACTGTAATTTGCCATCACGAACGGTACGGTCGAGCAGAACAATCGCGTCGCGGCGCAGTGTAGATAGCGGTCGATTACAAGGCGCTGAGTGTTCAATCGTCACGTACTTACACCGCGGTGGAAGAACAAAGCGGGGGTATTAAACAATTGAACAGATACAAAAAGTCCCATAATTCAATTTGCATCCCGCTAGATGAATATAATCTTTAAGAAGTGGGTAGGTACGGTTACGGGCCGCGGGCGACGCGGCATGAGAACCGCTTTCACCACTTTTCAACACTTCTGCGAATCGATTAGACGATACACCTTTCGTGGGTTAACATGACCGGTCGGTTTGAAATTTAAACTACTTTCTGAAATAAACAGTTTAACGCGTCGAATATCAATAGCCGTTACAAAAAATACACGTTGTATCGGTCGTGTATCGGATATGAAGTGTGTCGACAGAACCGAGGCGTCCACGAAGTGACTCGCGCATTATTATGATAATGCGGGCGGAGCCGATGGTATCGCGCGCCGCTATCCGCTCTCATAACACAATTGAATTAGCATAGCGCAGTGTCGGCCGCGGCGGGCGGTCCGAGCCACGCGACCACCAGAGTACCAGAGAATCTAATTACATTTGGAAAGTCTTATCGATATTGTATATAGTATCCTCAAATACTGCAACACTGTCATACGCTTAAAATATTTCTAAGCTATACAGTATGCCTGAGATGCGAACAATAGACACAGATCGGAACATAGCCAGTATAATCCGCATACGCAGTAAAGGGCGAACAGGTCAAATTTAAGCGACTTGAGCTAATTAAATTATTTCTTTGATTCAGTATTGTAACTCCCGAAATTTGTTGTTGAATCTAATAAGAGATATATATTTACAGGTAGTTTATTACAATGTTACACTTAGTTTAAAAAAACTGTAGCGCAACTATTAACACATCTGATTAGAATTGGTGCAAGTTGAGTGCGGCGTGGATGAGCTCTATGCTAATTACTACTCAGATCAAACCTTTACACATAGGTAAGTGCACAACGGCGACTAATTTGCGACCGCAACGGCCCAATCTAGACTGCAGGTACCGTAAAACGTTTCTAAATGTATGCACGTTGCAGCGCAGTTGTGGCTTGTACGAGTTCTGAATGAGTAGATGATGCGTTGAATGGACAGACCGCAACAACCGCTTTACCGCTTGACAGCTGCGATACGAACAAGTACCTCATGCTTATCGTAGCTAAACCGGCTAGGAAATTTCTAGCGTAGGTACTATAATCAAACATCAAGTGTTTGTGCTTCAACTTTGCTGTTAGTCCCTTGAGATAGCCTTGTTCTTTATCGTTCTTTTGCTTTTACTCTTTCTTGTACATCTTGTAATATGCATCACAGGCGAAATACATAAATTAAGTACTCGTGGTTAGAAAGATTTGAGTCGTAACACCGTACTACGAGTAAATCGCGGTCCTGTGATGCAGTATCGACCTAATGTAGAGAATAATTATCTCTACAAAGAAACAACAAAGTGGTGATATCTAATTAAAATAAAAACTTTATAATCAATTTAAAAAAAATGCTGTTTTGACGGACGAAGATTATTCTTAGAGCTTATTTCAAGTCGCTGGACTTTTACAGTGAATGTTAAAGATTATTTTCGATATAGTTTTCTACCTAATGCAGATGCAATGTTATAAACATGCAGAATTATTTCAACAATGGTAGATCGGACCGAACTCTTTATACGAAAGCGTAGTCCCTACCCAAGTATTTCTAACATGAAGCAGTTTTAAGAGTTTCGATATAGACTTAAAATGACGAAACATCTTAGAAGTGGCAACGCATCTATATACCAGAATCCCTGTACTATGTCGAGTTGGTTACAATATCTATGGACAACTCCCATATTTACCACTTAGCATCAGGTTGACTGTAAGCTCGTTTGCTAAGTACTCAATCTAATAACAAGAAAAATACCGTGACGAAGCCAGTGCCACCCTACTGTATCAGGCAGTCAAAACGTTCTCAAAGTGACATTTTCATGAGCAGCAGCGAGGACCCCTCAGATCAACAATGTGGACATTAGTGCGGCAATTATTGGCAGGCGCGATTTAAAGCCCTTGCGGTGGAGAGTATTCATGGAGATCGTTGCGTCTGAGGACGTGAAATATTGCCCTCCGAGGGTTCTAATGGGGCCACGCAACCCTCTTAACGCGAGGGAAAAGCCGCCTAGTCAAAACATTAGCTAAATATTTGTTGTGTACACTTGGATCCGTGGAGATAGGCGATTAAATTGAATCGTACGTGAATTTTTCAATATTGCAAAAATAGAAGAAGTAACTTCCTTAATAAGATATTAGCGGCATAGAGAATATTAGGTTCCTAAAAGAAGCGAAACCAACTTAATATATAAATATTGGTAAAATGAGAGTACAAATTTAAAATTTTAAGCCACAAAGTAGGTATATGTATTATAAACTACTTCAAAACCTCTTTATGATTTGCTTAGGTACTATAAAACATAAAGTTCGTAATCCTTATATCAAATAAAATAATTTTACAATGTGACATAAACGAAACAAAGTATCTAACAGACCTAAAGAAATTCAAAACATATAGAATTAAGCAATGAACTTTGGTATCTATTGTTTATTGCTGCAAAGTTAAATCAGAAGTCATTATTTCTTGTCGTAGGTGCATTCAATAGGGACATCAATTCAAGGGCCGTTGCAATTGCAAATTCCAGTGGTCGACAAAGTTTTGCAGCAAAATTAATAGCATAGCGGTTAATGGAAGTATAGACGGACTGCAAATACTTGTACATAATTTTGATATTAGATAAAAATAATAGAGATATCATTCGATTTTTGTCATATGTGAAAGTTAACAAAAATAAAAAATAAAGAAAAGTATTGAATAAGATAATTGTATCTATTTAATTAATTGATTAATATTTAAAAAAGCTTTACAAAATTAAAGAAACAAAGCGCGAGTAGGAATTAGGTACCTAACTATTATTATTTAATTATTTAGGTTATTAATGTTAGTAATTAACAATACTGCTACGGACTGCAAATAGGGACAAGAGTCGAATTCGAAGTGCGGGCCGTAGATTGCCGACTACTGGCTGATTCGAAAACTTTGAGAACCAGTCTTTCACAACGACAAATTGCAAACGGAAAATTTACAGTTAAAAGCCGGATGCTACATTTAATAGTTGCAATTTCCGATAGTTCTTATAATAGACTTAATGGGATGTGCATTGGTTTTACGGTTTGGTAATGCATGGTGGATTTATGGGTTGTCCTTCCAACGGGGATCTATTATGGTTGTATTGCGTGATAGAATAAATGCTTCGGTTCGTTATGCGCTATGAATTTGTGTTTGCATAAAATGACAGTAACAAATCCAATAAAAATTCTACAGGAAGTACCATTAAAGATAATTTAGTCATGGAATTCCTATAAGTTCCTAAGCATAAGTATACTCGCATACAACATGGACTCTGAAAAAAAGAATATTACGTTATCAATCATGATCCAATTACTACAATACCAAAACATAGGTAGTACCTATTATTCGACTTTACTAGCAGACTAGCTGTGCCCCTCAGTTTCACCCACTATTATATAAAAAAACAAACAAAGAAACATAGCGTGATATATAGCATACAGCTTTCTTCAATAAATGGACTATTTAACACAAAAAAAAAATTCAATTGGCTCCAGTAGTTTCTAAGATTAGCGCGTGCAAGAAAACAAACTTTTCAGATTTATAATATTATAAATAAGTAATAAATATAAGTATATAAGTGTAGACTAGTAGATTTGATCAAATAATTAGAATTGCAAACAAATATAACGATTTATATAGTTATTAAACTCATAGCAATTCTCTATACATATTAACTTGTAATGTTAATCTTATGTAATAATAACTGTTCAAAATATCGATACACTGGAAAATATTAATAAATATTAAGTAAATGGAAAGAATCAGAATTGACAGCGACTGACATGGGTTATGAAAGAGTTCGGACATAAATAGAGTAGATGTGAAAAGTAGTATGAATGGGCCATCGGGCATCGGCGACGCGCGGCGGGTGGCGCGGCCCGGGGGTCCGGGTTCAAGCCGGCTATTGTGAACAGGCGCTAAATTCATTAATTGTTTCCAAAATGACACCGACAGTTGCTCTAAGCAAGTGGGTTTTGGTAAAAAAGAACAGTCATTAATTCACGTTTAATTTCTGTAATCAATGATGTTGAAGTAATACGAACTACTTATAGGTTTTATACATCGTTGTTAAGTTTACTTAAGTTTGTTTATACCTTGAGAGGTAAGATATTGATGTAAGTACCTATATATAGTTACTTAGACATCTAGAAATTAAGTATGAAGCGGACTTATCAATTATTTTAATTTCTCTCATAAATATTTTTTACTTAAAAAATCAACCATAAATTATTTTAGTGTAGAGCCACATTTAAAATCTCGATCAAAAATATTTGAAATTGCGTCAACAAAACACGTCCATATCCTGAAAATTAGGCACGAATATAGAACACTTACCACACCGCCGACAACTTTTTATTCAGCAGTAGACTTAATTAGTGGATCTTTGAAAATAACCTCTGTTGTCGGCGTATTGACAGGGAGCGCGATGACGGCCGGCGCCTCGGCCCTCGTGACTTGCACCTAGCGTTCATTACCGCTCTAACAAGCCAGGTTAATGCAGTGAGTTGCAAAAAGCCTTCACCTTTATTCACTACGAGACGACTAATATAAACCTTCGAACCTACACATAAGATCCACATCACACTACCGAACGCTCACGAATTTACCGAAGAAACTCAATGTAACTCCTAGCCACTCTGACCTCTCTATCCACTCTCCAAGACGTATATTACCGTATCAAAGCTTCGAGCCTGTTCACATATTCCAGAAGCCGAACGCAGCCATTTTGATGACATTAATGACTTCCAAATCGGACTGATATCTTTGATCGTCCTCGACTGCTATATTAATTTCTTAGTTCAGAATTGAGAGAGTATTCTCGGGTATTATAGAAGGCGGTGTTCTCAAAGTGAACATAAAAAACCAAGTGCAATCTTCGAGAGTGACTGCGTCGGCAATTCATTATTTGTATTTTCAGTGATTGGGGTGATTCCGTTATTATAGCCATTAACCGAAATAATTTGCCAAATCGAACATTAATAAGCAATTTGTAAAATAAAATTTATATTTCCCGAAATTTAGTTTGTACGCAATGATCCAATACTGATTGGTAAATAATGAGAATAATACGGGAAATGAATAATTGGTAACAGGAAACAAATAAAGAGTATTAAGTGAAAATGCAATTGTTAATATTGTATGCAAGGACGAGCTGTAATGTTTGCGCTGTGGCAATAATTGGCAAGTGGCTCCTGTCAGGTGAAATTGACCGGCGCGGGCGCATGTACAGTGCAGAGCATACGGGGTCGGTTGATGCAATACGCAATTAGGTGATACTTATTATAGAGCTAAATTACCTACGTACACGACAACATGCTTGTGTGTCACGCAGTGGGTTTCAGGTTCGATCACTGGTCAAACATAACTGAATTATAAAGTTAGATTTCTGTTCTGGCTCTGGGTTTGTATATTTGCGTTTGTCTATGTAAATGTTTTTTATTAGCACTATTTTTAAAATTTATATAATATATATGAGTAAGTATCTTAACATTGAAGCAACACGTATTAATATATTACATTTTGCAAATTATTTTAACAACATCATAGTAGATGAACCTAATAAGGATTTACGTTGTACACTGCCCTCTTTGCAACTACTACGCTACTGAATTTGGTACCAGTTCAGGCATATAATTTAACTATACCTAATTTGGTGGAGGTGTATCTTATTTATAAAATTGTCTTTTAAAAATTTTAAGACATTCAAAATACAGGGAACTACATAATGCAGGTATAGAGCTTTTTAATTAGTGTATTAATTTAAAATAACGCTATCTTCAGTCGTAGATTTAGTATTTTACCGAATGATTCGCATAAATGGTGTACTAAATAACCCGGTCTTTAGTTTAAACTTATAATACATTTGAAACCGAATTAAAGAGTGCAAGTAACACTAAAACATGAGTAAAGTCATTTATTAGATTGTTGAAGCATGCGAAAGAATTTGAAGCATGTACACACGCGTTGCACGCGTCGTGCGCTGCGACCGACTCGCCGTTGAAATAACAATCCATCTTTTAAACGACTTCTCACATTCACTCTCGGTTAGTCAATAATGATAACAAATATGGATACATAAGTCATGGTATATTATATCATTAGTATACCTTATTTTGTCTATAAGTTTAAAATTTACTTACTACTTTTTAAAGATCTATTATGTAGGTGTCTGTTTCTTTAGAGTCAGTACTTAGGTACAGAAAAAATTCTAGAATTTTCTTTATTTTTAAAGTATAGTGTTCAATAATAAAACAATCAGTATAAATGTCAAGAGCGCATATCAAGATTAATGAGCTTAGAGCAATTCGAAATCTTATTGTAGTATAAGTATATTGCCATAAGATTTCGAAATGTACGTAAATAATACATATTTTGTTTATGTAGAAAAATAATAAAAGTGTCCACAAGCGGATATATTACTACAATTGTTAATATTGTATACACTATATTACTACGCTAACGCTTAGGGAAACCTGTAATGTAAGATGTAAGTTTAATAAATAAATAAATATTGCCGATAGAGATTTGTTTATGTTACATAATATTTACCATCTTTACTCTATGTACAGGCAAGTCGCAGGCTTGACCATAAAAAAAAACTAGAAATATACAGAATAGTACATTTTTTCGACCAATTAGTAAGAGTTTTCAAACATTACGATACAGATACCCTTCAAACAATGCACTACTGCAAAGTAAAACAAGGCATAGCGGTAATCCTGCAGTAGAACTACAAACGGTTCCACTGCACGTAACTAATTGGCGGCATTCCAGTGTTTAGTGTAATGTATAGTGTATTACATTCTTATAACGGTTCAGTGTAAATATTGCAAACGGGCGGTATTAAAAGGCCATTTGTGGTTGTGGCGGGAAACGCAGTGCCCTGTGGTCGAACCGCTTGAATTTTAACACGGCTCTATATTTTTAAACCGCAGAGAACACGACGTGACAGTGTCACCGCTTATAGTTTTAGATCACTTATTGGTTAAATGTTACTTAGAATTAATGGCCGTCTTGTTAACTTAATTAACGGGTTGAAGGAAGCGCCAACGAGCGTAGAGTGGTAATAATTGTAGAAAATTTTTTATATAAGTACTTTATATTTTCATGAACGTCAAAAAACGTTTCCAGAAAAATAATGCAAGCTGTATGGTCAATTGTCACGACGTAGTGAGAATTGGTAGTACGTCGTAAGTATAGTACGACGCGACGATAAATAACGTGGTATTGAGCTACGATGCGGCGTAGTATCGTGTGTATGTTTGTAACGATTATATATAGGTACTTATATCTCACAAAAATAAACCTTAAAAAATAAAAAAATAAAATGAATGCAGATATGCAGGTCTGTATCAAAGTAAAAATATTACAACTTCGATGTGCCGCTTAGGCAATATTTACACGGATTAATACAAGTAACATTATTTAAGGAAATGCCAATTCAATTTTATTTTGCAATCTGATTAGAGGTAAAATAAAAGTTCAGTCATGCGTTGATACATCTATTCCGATGAAGACTCATCAGTGACATCATTTATCTACGTAAAGATAACATTTAGCTTAATTGGATTTTAAAATGATGCAATGATACAACACGTTAAGATCAATACATACATTAACACAGAATTAGTCGGGAGACGTAATAAGCCTAAAATAATACGATATTAATAGCGAGGTTTATAAAACGTTATGCAAAACCAACACTGTTTTCGTATGTCCATACAATAGCTATAGCTTTGTTAAAGAGGTATTTAAAAGTAAGGGTCGACGAAAACAAGGTCGGCTAGACTAAATTTTTTATTCACCCTGAGATAGCTTAGATGAGCCCTATTGTTTTTCTCTACTAAACAGGGAAGGGAGTAGGAATCCTTAACCTCCATCTTATGTACGTCCATAAAAAAAGTATTGTTAAACATTTGAATGACGAAATTTAACGATGTGCTGAGATTCAATCCGAGCGTAAAATAATTAGACGGTAGACGTAATAAATCTGGTCAAACACGTATAGAGACAGATTTGCACTTCATTAGCGACGTCTTTTTACGTCACGCCGAGACACTTGCATTGTTAAATTTGTCTCGTGGCGGCGCGCTGACTGATACGGACGTAAATAACTTGTTCGGTTTTAATTAACTTGAACATCGAGTCGACCTATTTGTATTGAGGAAATTGTTTCTTGTGTACGTTCAATGAATGTTCAGATATTTTATACGAAAGATATAAATGAATCCTGTACTTAATCCTTAGTATTAGATATATCCTACGTTACTCAAATAGTGGAATTAAGTTACCAGTTAGAAAAAACACATGTCAAAATGTAATTTGCCAAGTCCATTTGCATATTTGTTTGGAGTCATAGTAAACAAAACCAAAATCAACCATTTAATGAAATTTTGTATACCAATCTATTTACTTAATAGGTACTACAACATTTAAAAAAATGTATATGCTTTTAAATAACGTTACGTAGGTAATTATTATTTTTTTTGTAAAGTAACATTTATGTTTTTAATGACATGAAAAATGCAGAATATTATTTTTATGTTTAGGCATATGTTTTATGTTAGCTTTATTTATTATCATAATTAAAAGAAATGTAAAACTCACCTTCATAATGCGAAAGTGTTAATGTCTGTACTGAAGTGTTTTGTGAACAACACGTTTATTTTAAATAATTATTTTGGATTCACAAAGACTTCGGTAAGAGATATTAAGTACATAATTATGTGTAACGAGCCTCCATTAACTGTTCAACGTTCATCCCTGTGCAAATCTGTATTTTGAACTCTACATATTTTCATGCTGATCTAAAAAACCAAAAACTCGATTGTGAATTAATTATTGGAAAAGGCATAAATACATTAGAGGTGGAAAATTTCTATTAGTTATTTTACATTTTTACGGTGAATATTGTCTGTCTACAAATTCGCACTTGGCCAACAAGGTAATAACGGAAGCCAACTACGGCTCAAAACTCATTCTGGAATAAGACCCAACTGGAATAAGACACATGTTTAACAGTTAAGCAGCTGTTAAAAAATAAATGGTTGACGACTTCAAGTATGTAAGAAGATTTTTTTATATACATATTACTACCATATAGGAAAGTACGTATTGTTTAGTGGTTTGTTTACCTAATGGTTGGTCCGAATGTCGTTAGAGGTGAACGCCAATCGTACATCCTTGAACAATCGGACATCCTCGTAAATATCATTTTAAATTTATTTATCTTCTGTCATTATGATTTTTTTATATATATGGAAGTAGCAAACGAGCATGCAGTCCACCTAATGGCAAGTGGTTACTGCCGCACATAGATATCTGTAAGCAACTTCATGTTGAACGGGGTTTCTGCCTGAAGTTGATCACAGACGCGTTGCTACTCCCGAGGACTGAGATGGTCGCCTCATATGTAAGTGAGCCGTTGTAAGTTATTTGCGCATTATTCATTGTCATTATCAAGAGAAACCTAACCAATAGATATAAAGGTAGACTAACAAAGAATCTACTCGAATTCAACACTAAAATCTACAAGGCAAATAGTGCTTATTGGTTGAGATATAATAATTGAGATATAATAAGTTTATCTATAGTCGTTATTGGTAGATATTTAATCGATGCACTCTAAACATATATAAGTATCAAGAAATACTAGTGAAATTCGATACTGAAATGTATCAGGACATTTGGAGAGTGTTTAATGGTTGGTCGGAATGCCGTCGCGCAGTAAATATCATTGGGCGACAGCTTCATTTAAATACCTTTTGTCAACGAACGGGTTAAACATGACAGGCGAAGCGATAAAAAAGAATTATGGAGGGTGCTTCGCTACCGGTACGCCACTGGGTTTATTTTTTTCATAATTGCTTCATGCAACAAATATTTTAATTAGAACGGTTTCGGCGAGGTGTGAATGTATGTCGTTGTCGAGCTGGTTCGTTAGATACTTCGTTTGTAGACAGTTAAGATGCATTGAAATATTCGGTCTATTTTTAAAGTTTTGGACTTATCATCATACTTACAACATAGCATTATAAATTAGAGGCATAGAAGGGCACCAATACACAAATAAGAATAGGTACCTATAAATTCTTCCAAAAATCTTACCTACGGGCCTACGGGCAAATGAATTATGGAAATCATAGAGATAAATCTGTTTTGGTAAAGCCTGTGGTAGGTACTAATATTAAGAAGTAGGTTTGAAAGCAATTTTCCTGCAAGTTTTCAAACTAATATGCCAAATTTAGGGCATAAGAAATAAGAAGATACCTATGTAGTAAGCGCTTCTTATAACAATAATATCTATGGTTCAATTTAATTGTCTGCTAAAATTATTTTATGGTACATATTGTACTGCTTAAATTACGTTCTAAGCTTACACAACACGCTTGCAAAAATTGGTATAAGCACCTATCTATTTTTAGGTAAATATTCCATTGTGCACAATCCACTTTAGATATTTTCGTCCCAAACTCCATTCAAGTGTTTAATCCGTCGCGTAAACCGTAACAAAAAGTATCTTCGCTATCAAAATTGACGGATCTCGAAAGAGCATTGAAAAAATCAGTGCAAGGCAATGGCACTCGGAGTCACGAGTAACTCTGTTATCCTGCGGCGACGGATTTGTCGATTTCGCCATGCCACTCGGGACGATGACAAAGCACCCAGCACCTTAATCCCCACAACAGCCATTTAGGGCCATTACAAATAAAAGTTTGTCGGCTCAATGCCACAATGGCCATTGACGGGCCTCACGCTGAGACCGTGAATGGGCGAGCGCCAAAAAAATCTATTAGACACGCATAATGGTTCCGATGTATAGATCGGACACTGCGAGTTCCTGATTGACGTACCGATGTGAGAAATAACTGTATATTGATGTAATTTAGCACTATTATGAGATCGTCGGGAACATCGGAGATAATACGCGCTGATTGACGGAATCGCCGAGCATGCCCCGGGAGAAAGCTTGTTGAAGCGAGGTGAAATGTGGTTCACAACTGTAAATGTGACGTGTTAAAGTTTATGCGTAAACTACAAAATTTATTGGTTTAAAATTGAATAATTTCTAGCTGTATATATTTACGTAGGTATCTATAAATATAAACACTTTCTATACTCATACCTCCACAGGACTTTCTCCTGTATCGTGGGTGCCATGGACATACAAAGACACGAAAACTTCGACCCAGAACGGAAATCTAAACTCATCATTCACATTTCAGTCTGGCCGGGGATCGAACCTGGGACCGACCACGCGTGAGAAGTTTCGCGTGACCGTTTCGGAATCTATAATATTTATTATAGTTTATTATATTTTTAATTTGTATACCTAGTCTAAAAGACTAAAATCATGGTACGCAAGTTAATCTTTAAAAAAAAATGTGACAACGTACTTGATAAAATATAATATTTTATACTGAAATATTACACAATAGAGAACGCTAATGTTGGTTTAAAATATACTGTTACTAGCAAAAATATCCCGAGAAGGTAGTGAATTTTCAGCAACGCTCTTTTATTTTAAGGGATTAATAAATAAATTAAAAACAAGTAACTAGAATGTTTCACTTATTTCAGTTCACGGTTATTGAAACAACCCGATTCGAATCACGATCGGTAATATGATATATCTATCCATTGTTCGGTGTTAAAATAAAATTATCAAATAAGGTCATGTAAGTGATATAAAAAGATTACTTTCGAAATAGAACAATGCCTTATTGTTCTCCATCATCGGTTCATAAATTCAATAAGGCTCGATCGAACGGACGGATACGATACGATAAAGACACGATTTGTTCCCAGCGGGAACTGATCCTTATTTTGTTTGCGATGACAAATATTTTGCTAAATTCGGATGGGGAAGAAAACAATATCGCGTCAAACATTTGTATTTGTAAAAACGGTTTAATATGTTATTGATGGGTTAATCTACAACTCGACCGAAGAATTAAATTTCTATTATAAAAAAAAGATTTTTTACACAAAACTTTTTAAAATCTTGCATGTCTCTTAAGTCTACGAGTTGACACGCAAGTTGGTCTTTAGGGATGCAAACCTATCAATGATCGAACTCCAACTCTGTAGAGTCTAATCCTATCAGGGGTTGTTACAGATGTCCATAGGTTATCGTGACATGAGCTATTTGCTCTTTTGCATTATATTATACATGATTATAGATTGAAATTACCGAAAATATTTACACTGCATGGTACACAATGGAATATGGAATACTTACAAAAAAAGATAGACACCTATGCCAATTTATGCAAGCGTATTTTGTAAGTTTAGAATGTAATTTTAGCAGTCCAATATGGATTATAAAATAATTTTAGCAAACAAAATAACTTAAGCAGACATTGAAATTGAGCCATAGATAAGTTTATTATAAGACACGCCTCTATTTTTTATGCCCCAAATATGTATCAGTTTAAGAATAACCCCGGAATTGATACCATAATCGTGGAGTTTTGCTGTAACCACGATCCACTCAAGTACGTCGAAATATCGGCATTAAATAAAATAAAACCATGTATTGTGAGTACCCGTTTAATTAACAGAACAGAAAATGAGCATACGGGCCATATGACCATAGTTCATTAATGCCCCATATGCTAATTGAAAATCTAAAAAGTAACTCATAATCAAAACCGAAATAAAACATTACAGAGTCAACGTATGTAAAGTAAGTCAACAAAGGAATGTATTGTGTCATTTGTTAGTATATCGCGTAAAACGTACCTGATATTAATTTCTGGTCGCCTGGTTAAACAAACAACTTTTGTAACATAAATTTAGTTTTTCCCTCTCCTAATATGAAAATAGCAATCGAGATTTCCACCGGATGCTTAATGGCTTCTGCAGTCCATTGACTTAAATGCCAGACCAGGATCCAACCCTCCTCCTCTCCACCCCCTCCTTATATACATCCGTATGGACTTAATCATGTATATGTAAATAACGTACAATGTGTAACTGCTCGTCCTGTATTCACGCGAGCCGTCGGAACGTCACGGCGTGACCCGCAGAGACATCTAACCTGGACACGCGATGCACGACCGTGATACGTGTCAATGCCTTTTATTATTATTATTATTATTATTTTGAACATTAATTATGTGGGTTAAAAAGATTAACTATGTGGTTACGCCAAATGTTAATTGAAGAAAAGGGAAGACTTGAAAGTATTAATTTAGTTATTTTTATTCTTTTTTTTGTTTCTCTGTGGTTATAGTTATTCAATATAATTGTGGATATAGTTATTCTGTATTGTCAACGATACTGCATTAGGACTGCTATTGTGTATATGGAAAGTGTCTACAGCGACTCAAATCTATCAGACTGTTATTAGTAAGTACTTATATGTGATTTTTCTTACGACATAACATATCACGGAACCGTGTCAATACTGCATTTGTTTACTATCAAAACTGTTTAAAGTATTACCAATGACCAGTATGCAACCAATAAGGTAATCTGGGCCACAAAATAAATGATTATTCTACAACAAATTTACAACTTCTACAGTGTTTAAGTGTCTACATATTATGAACATCGTGTTACTTATAGTCCGGTATTCACGCGAGCCGTCGGAACGTCACGGCGTGACCCGCAGAGACGCCCTCGACACGCGAGCCCTAACCGTGATACATGTCAATGTTTTGGGTCTATTTACTACCGTGTGATTGTGCTCCAATTTATTTTTGTAAATATATAAATGTTACTTATGTATCGGTGAATATATCTTAGCTATGTACCTATATAAATGTTATGTAGTGTCGGTGTTAATTAACATTATTCCCTCTCTTCCCGTACGAGGTGACTAAGGTAAAAAGCCTGGTAGATGTGGAACATCGTGTTCGTGCAAGTAATATGCATAAAAACTGCGACACGATCTCAATATATAGCATAATGAAAATTACGCCATCTACGAACAGCAGCACCCTGCACTAAGTCGAACTAAAACCGCAGCCCGCTTAGTTTTGTTCGATACTTA
>DWNE01002220.1:0-19438 GCA_018249875.1 Cecropterus toxeus | reverse complement strand
ACATGCACATTGCTAACCCTCTAAAAAAGTTATTATTAGGTGATACATAGTAGAATACATAGTGAAAATTAAACAAACATTTTAAAAGTAATTCACATTAAGTATAACATATATTGACAGTTGCTAGTTAATAAAAAATACATAGTTAAATACAAACTTATTTTTATGAATTAAATTATTTATAGTGCGTACCTATGTTAATTATTGTTTATTAAATTAAAATTATTATACTCTATCGAATATTATTACAATTGAAAATTATGTTACATATTTTCTGAACGTAGATGCCAGTGACACATAGGATATATCGATATATATCTATAAGATAAATCGATAGATATAGTTATTTAGTAGATACGTCTTCTTTAACTTATTATTGTCCCACAGATGCGCATTGGACCACTCTGAGCGAAGAATAATCCGCCAAGCTGGCCAAATGCGTATTGTTGGACTTCTAACAACCATGAACACTTTTTATAGAACTCTCTAAGGCGTATAGAGCCTTACAATATTTATTCACCGTTAAAAAAAAATACTTTATAATACGCATATAATTTTGAAAAATCAGAGGTGTCTATTATTCTAATCTTCGACTCCCTTATTGAGATACTGAGTTTCAACATTTGAAGTATTTCGTTAGTTTTCACTTTAATTTAATTATTGAATAAGATAGTGAAATAGTATTTTTGTCTAATTACCCGACTGCGTCAAAAAGAAGGTAATTTTTTTCGGGCGTATGGATGTTTGTATGTATGTCCATTTCTTTGACACGCGCTACAGTCCAAACGGCTTGACGGATTGTGACGTATGACATATCATTAGAATCGTCTCAGTTTGCATATTGACATAAACTATATCATTTTAATATTATTTTAACTTATATATATACTAAAAGTTCTTTTTATTGCATATACATATATTTCTAACTATGTAATAAAATACAATTTAAATTAACAATTAAAATTATAATTAAAATTAAAAACTATAGGTAAAATAAATGGGCCAAATCGCTGCCCCGTGGAAGTGTACCCAAGACACTGGCAGCATTACCTCGCTGAATTGCCAAACTTATTTGTTGGCCGAGGTAAGCTCCAGCTCTTGGGTCACCTGAGGCGTCAACCAGGCGCGAAGACAATTCTTTATAAAAATGTTTCGCGTCTGGTCCCCACGGTCCCACGGTTGATATGAATTATATAAATCAGATGGATATATCCTTCACTTAATACAATTCTCCTAATACAAATAATTGATTACATCACTCACAAACTACATTTTTCATTGGACATTTACTTTAACTACAAAGGTTTTTGTCTCGTTAATTTGGACATAGGTCCTGTATTTATTTAATGCTATGTAAACCACTACATCTTTACTATATTTTTGGAAACTTACTTTTATTATTATATTATCATCCTCACCCCTGTAATACTCTCGAGTATAAATATTTAACGTATGCGCCTATCCTCCGTCCTACATGACTAGCCAAAACTGCAGGTCCCTGGTAAGGATCTCACCAGCGGAAAAATAAATTATGACCCCATTTCCTGGCAAATGATACTTGCACATCAACGTCATAATGTTATTATTATTTTTTGGTTATATCTAATCGGCTATAGTTAACATATTAGCACCATCTTTTATGATACGAAATATCTAGCTTGCACTCCTAATAATATCTAATATAGTGTTATTTTTAATATATAGCTAAAAGTACTATTTTTAACCCGACTAAAAAAGGAGGAGGTTATTAATTCAGTTTGGTATTTTTTGTTTAAGATAAGATAAAGATTAAGTTTCGTTTATATTAACCGTTTAATTGTAGTCGGATTTAACTACGATTATTTCCAATATCTTATACGGATTTTCATTGTTTTATACATACGCCCATACTCTGGAAAGAGGGGGGATATCCTGCCCTTCATGTGTGCAAACTTAAATAACGTTTGTGGTGCCTCTTTTTCATGAATTAATAAATGTACGAATAAAAATATTTTAACTATTTATCACACAGCCGTAGCTCTCCATGACTGGCAATAACCGAAAGTTTCCAGCGAGGGACCCGCGACCCGACTAATGCGAAAATGAATTATGACGTCATATATCGAAGATTTGTTATGCCAATCTTTTTTCAAATAGTTACGCGGGATCTTTTTCGCACCTCGATTTTATTACATATCTTTATAGATCTGATTGCATGATGAATGCCTCCGTCTGATTTTTATCTAAAATATGCATTATATTTAATAGATTGCTATTAATAATGGCTATAATAATAGTATTAAATATTTAAGTATAATTTAAGCTTAAATTACTTTCAGTATATATTTTTTTCATTTAAATTATTTGTGTATTTTGTTAATCTACTCACAAATGATAAGTGGGCGTCTTTAAAATATATAAGACAAATTTATACACAATTAATGCAATAACAAAAATTTTATATTCATTTTTAATGTAAGCATAATCTTACTTTGTCAGTTACTCTTAACTGGTCGGGATCCGCTGATATTTGACACACATATAGCTTATGGCCTGTATTAATAATAATCATTACCGTAAATTTGACCTAAGCGGGCCAAGCCGCCAGAACATGTAAGTGTTACATAAATGTGGAAACATTAATTATGTCTTTATAAACACCCTTTTGAAGTAAAGTATAATTTCAACTAAATCATTTACGAGATAAAATATTATACAAAACGAGAAAATAAAATATACTAAGATTTCGTTTTTAATTATTTTCTATGAAACTAGACGTTATTTATTTTTGTATGAATATATTCTGGTCTTTTGTTTAGCAAAGCAAGTTATTATGTTTATGAGTATAATACCTCGCGTGCAACGCTTTTTATCCTTTTGAAAAGAAAGCCTTACTAAGCTCTAAAGTATACTTTAGCTAGTTTTTCACCTGACTTTAAATTGGATTTATAATTTGACTTCATTTTCTGATGTTAAATAACGAAAATAATAAATGAGCAAGCAAACACTTTATATTAAGTGGTCAGTTACATTGACTTTAGTGATGGATTGATCAAAGGTTGCCCTGTTAGCTACATTTTAAGTGATCCGAGGACTCTATTAGAATGTTTGTCACGAGGCATAAATATGTTTTAGATAAATTAGCTATTGTAACTGACTCAGAGGGTCGTTTCTTTAGGGCGCACCTAGCATAGGCATGTACTCAAGGAAGTTTTGAATAAAAAATTATAAAGACAATATTTAATTTTCCGTTCAAGGCCGATGATATTGAAACAGAAGTATTGGAAAAATACTGTAATCGTATCTCTAAGACCCATTTCAACCAACATTAGACGTGAAGGTACAAAATGGTCGTAAAGAATTTTCTTATCAGCTTCCCCGATATCGGCTGAATTTGTAGGCTTTGTCTTTCTATACATTGTTTCAAGGAAATCGATTTAAGACATAGTCCAAATATATATAAAGGTTAATTGACTGATATAGAAATAGCTAGAAAAAATATTTTAGTCACCCTTATAGCATTATGTTTTACGGTATATTGCTGCGGGGATGCTTCTCAGTCCTCAATAATATCTTTGAAAAGCAGAAAAGGGCTTTACGAGCCGTTTATAATCTGGAGCCAAAATCTTTACGTAAAGAAATATTTAAAAAAGTAATTTTTCAAAATGTTTTATCTCATTTTTTAAAATAAAATAATAATAAATTCAGGAAACAGAGAGGCACACATGATATAAATTCAAGGAGCAAACAAAATCTCTGTGCACGTGTTATCGAATTCACAAAATTAGTAATACTTTTATAAAATGTATACGGTTTTATAATAAATTTTCTGTTAAGATCGGAAATTCGTCAATTTATTAGGTTCAAAACATTGGTTAAGTCCAAACTATATCAAAAATACCGAAAACAAAAAATAGAGCCGACTTCTATGCCGCAAAAAGTTAACAATAATTGAAATAAATATTACTTTAGTACATAATCATGAAGTCGGCGCTCAACATGATATATATTCACTGGATCACGACAGAACTGTGTATAATATGAGTGCCGGCTTTAGAACTAAACCAAATGATTTACTTCTACTTTTTAAACTACTTGTAGCCGTGCCCTTTTATCATGGAATCGAGTATTTAAATGTAAAATTTTCCATCATATCATTATATTTTAGAAATCATTGTTTCTGGTAATCCGGTTCTCATCAAAGGTATAAATTCAAACCGTAAATTACTTCTGCGAGTCCCGAGGAAGCAGGTCAAATCACTTATATCGCAATAATCGCTTACAGTAAGATTTCAGAATACCTACTCGTTAGAACAAAAGAAAAGTAAAAAAGTTTTTCAACGAAATATTTTTTGTTATATTAAAAGCGGCCTATTTCTAATGATTACTTTCTAAACTCAACCCTTTGAACGACAAGCCCGAAAATTAATGTATGTTGATATTTAACTTCCTCTGGGACAACCCTTTGCTATTGCAGAACCTTAAAAACCTTGAGTAAATTACGTGTCGACCGTGTAAGTGGGAACGGATCATATTTTGAAAAGTAATTATCTACGCAACAAATTACAACTTTGCGACCTTTGACCTTCCAGGTGCAAATTTGTAATCCGTACTTTTAAGACACATTCGGGAGAGCTGTTATAATTTTATATGGAGTAGCACTATATTTGTCTGCCAACCGAAAGATTGCAATTTCAATTTCCAAATACACAAATATCGAAAGGAATAATTTAGATATTAAATATCTGTACTAAATCAAGTATTTGTATATATCTGCACGTTCATGGCACAAAACCCAGTGAAAAGTTTCGAATTGTTTAGAATTATCAGACCAAAACAAAACGAGGCAACTTTATTTCAGTCTCAAGTACTTCAATGATTTATCTATTTCGCATCTGTAGGATCTTTAACTCTTACGAGTCTGTTTCAATAAAAAAATTGCATTAAAAAGTTTTTCAGAATTTATCCATTATAACGCGTAAAGGATACTCACGACATGTGTTTTTTTATTTACTTCATTGGAAATGTTTAGACCCAGTTGTATAGATCGTAGTCATGGCGAAACTGTGGCGGAGGGGAGAAATCGTTAATAAAAACTGCTGGTAGATTCTTCTCTAACATCTAAATTTTAGATTCCAAATCACGACATACAATACTAACTGTATCCTAAAAAGTAAATGTTATGCTATACATTTACTTATCCCTAGCAACATCACGACGAATCCAGACATAACCTTATACAAGTAATGGATTTGATCTAGAAGGGAACGGAGGTGGCGTAACCAGATAATCTGGGCCATTAGGGTTAATCTTTTCTGCATGTCCTGAAAATGGAAGCATTAAGGGATATTCAATGATGTGAAGCTAATCCGTGGCGTTACGGTGTCGTTTGGGTATATTTATGGGGGTTGTTGCTTGATTTACGTGTGAAGGTAAAACAGATGGGTCTTATAGTTTCGTACATTTAAATAAATGCATACGCTGCTAACTTTCCAAGCATCCTTTAAATTCTGGATGTAACGTTTCCTATTTTCTTTTATTGCATTTGTATGTTTATGTGTAATCCAAAATATATGAGAAATTATGACATAAGCAAACTGTTTTATCGTAATCTGTTTGATAATTATCGAATTTTGCGTTATATGACAAGATGAAAAATTAATGCTGCATATCATTTTAGTAAAGCTTTAACATATACAGAAGTAAAACAACAGAAAAAAAAAATATTTTCAATTTTTTTTAATAGAATCATATCTCCTGCATGATTCTAAATCTCTAAAATAAATAATTGGTTACACAAATTAAAAATATAAAGGCATGGATAATCCCATAAGCACGTGAGACCCTCAGTGCGGTTAACGTCGCCCCCTCGTCCCCACTTTTATGATAACTCCCGTCGCTTCACTTGCAAATCCCGCCCGTATATCACCTGCTTCGGATTTGGAAGCACTCATAAAAACAGCCCTGTTACACATCAAACATCAGGCGATCCAAATTGTTTGTTTGAAAAATAATGTGAAAAGCTCAAGGACGGAAGGAAGTGAAAAGTGATTAAAAATGTTCATCCTGTGTATTTTGAAGGTGGTAGAACCCTGGTTCAACTCCACAAGCATCAACGCCACACCAATTTCTGCCTTATAACAGCAGTGTTAAGCGCTGCTGTGTTCTGGTCTGAAGGGCCGCACCCTTCTAAGGGAGACATACTTATTTGGCGTTCCAACTTAGTCGTCAGAAGAAGCAACGCATCTATGGCCAACATTGATTACAGGTGTCCATAGCCACTTATCATCAGGTGTATTACATTCATTGCTACTTAAGTATTTAAAAAAATCACAATTAGTGGAAATTATGTTACATTTTCATTACTTTTACATTTTTACATTTTATCATGATTGTCTGAAATATGCATACTCGATTATTATTTATTTCTTTTTGATCTTGATTAATTATTTTTAATCTATTACTTTTTTATTTATTTTGTATTTATTGAACATAACATAACCTACATAACTTTATTTAAATACTTTATAGAAATAAGTACAAAAGATATTAAAAGAATATGGTAAATCCAGTTTTTTAAACCTAATTTAAAACTTATACATCTGAATACCAACGAAATTTTCTTGGTATTTGATTGAAATATACGAATAAGTTTAAATCCCAGAACATCTATTGTCAAAATAATTTTAAAAAATCGTGATATAAGAGAGGTAGCCGTCAATTAAAATGTCTAACTATTCGACGACACATCAAAGCGATCTTGACTTACGTCTATCCAGCTGAATTTGCAATTTTAAAGGTGAAACTATCAAAAGCGTGTCTAATGTCAAAGACGATCGGATTCTTGGATCTCATCCCTTACAACGTCAGGCCTTTTCATTGCAAAGTTTTGACAAGACGAGACATTCAAAATTCTCTAAAAATAAAATTGAAGTGTCTATCTGTCTTCATCATCAACTTATTACTTTTCCAGTCTGGAAACATGTTGATTTTCAAAATTAGTTATGATAAGAACATAGGCAACCCGGTTGTCAAAGAGATATTATGCTAATTTCAAAATACTATAATTTCTTGTTGTTACGCTGAAGAGAAATTGTTAAAATCTAGATATACCTACGCCTAAAAACTCAAAGGTGTGTAAACTCTGGCAATAGTCGAGTACCTACTGAGCCAGTATGGCTTACTGAGGGCGTATGTTTAATAAGCCTTGTTCATATCACAGTTGATTTTGAAGTACATGTGTATACTAAAATATGATTAACTATTTTAATAATATAAAGGACAAGGCTTGGTCGTACAGGCAGGCTATCGTGTAAATTTGAATAAATATCGTAGAGTTCGTTGGAATGTCTTAATAGAAATACCTCCAAGCGAGGCATTCGTTTAACGTAAAACCGAAATGTCGTAGGTCGGCAAGTGACTTAAGATTAAATCCAAATTCTTGTGTTATATACAAGTTGTTATATGCCACCATCTCCGTTCATCCTCGCGAAATGCTGCCAACATACGCTGAACTTTTTTTTGTAAATCTAGAAGTTGTAAGTAAATATGCATTTTACTTGATATGGTATGTGGCCACGGTCACCCATGAGCCTAGATTAAAAAAATATTCAACCCTAGATTTAAAAAATCTGCCATATCGGCTATAAATATGTCGCTACCCCTATGGACTAACATGGAATACCCCAGATAAGTGCGTATCTCCAACCATACCCTTCCGACCAGAACACAATAAGAGTGCCTCCGGAGTGGAACCCGACATTTCTACCTACATTTTTATTTAAAATGTATTAATATATTAAAAAACAAACTTCAATTCAACGTTATCTCAGAACAAAAGACTAGATATTTGATATAAAAAGATAACACTCGTTACTCAGGAAGGGAAATTCCCTTGTGGCATAAAATAAAGCTACATTGTTCGTTTGTTCCGAGCTCCATCAAACAGTAACCGGCACCGTAGCTTTAACCGACGCTTACAATAAATACCGTTTACGTAAAACGAAAAACCTTCCACAGGGGCTTGCAATAATTATCGCATTGTGCCATATTGAAAAGCCAGTGTCGTTGTCGACTGCGCCAATGCAGCTACCATTTGGCAACCCTAGTTTTGCGGTAACCTCCGCCTCTACATAAACGACTTAAGCCCCATTTTTGCCCGTGACACCATTAGCGCGGTTTGCGAAACAGTTTAAAGTAGAATATCAGTAGCGTGACCACGCATATATTATGATACAATACATTCCTGCAACACATCTGCCCGCACTCGCCGATTTATTAATACAACGTGATTATCATACGGAGGATTATTGTTGTGCACTTTAAATGTGGTTTAAATGTTATTGGTTTAGATTGTTCCGTACTTGGTTATTGGGTCTTATTGATGTGGGTTTGGATTACGGTTTCTCCGTAGTGTCACGCAATATTATGCGCCGTCTATTATAATAAAGATAAAAATTGTCGATTATTTAAGGAACTAAGTAAGTCAAATTTAATAAAGCAAAAAAAAGGTTAAGGAGTGTAATGTCTTTCGAACGCATGTATGTACATATGTATGTAGCGCGTACTAAGGAAATATACACAGGTACATACATATTATGTATGTACCTGTGTATATTTCTTTAGTACGCGCTACAGCCCTAACGGCGTGTCTCAGTCTGCAGAGTTATATATTATTTATATCGTTTTTAAAAATGAATCATCAATACAAATAACCATATTAAATAAATTATTGCAAAATCAATATGCCTGACTACTTTAGTCGGATTTCATGTTTTCATAATATTTTCCTATTTATGCGACCCATATGGGATGTACGGTATATGCAAACTAGAGCCCTAATGATACTTGTAGTAAATATAAGAAAAAAGAATCAATATCATAACCAAATCATATAATACACTTATTTTACAATCCATTGTTCAAAGTCCAAAAATAAACATTCAAATATAATAAACCTACTCCTTTTATGGAATAAAAATTAAACCAACTTAAAGATGGTAAATTTGATAGAAATTGTTATAAATATAAGACAATAACAAATAAATTATTATTTAAAGAAGCCGTTTACTGAATATATATTTTCTTTTGGTAAATATAAGTGATTGAAATTCTGACGAACACAAAGTATCATTAAATATAATACAAGATCAAATTAATAAAAATAAAATATAAAAGCTCGTATTCTTTTTGATTTCCACGAAGTTGTGTGAAAAAGCAAATAAGTCCTCACTCGGAGAGATTCATACAGATAGTGAACCCTTCTCGCAAAGTATTCTCCCAAGAGAAAATGGACTTCATACGCCTACAAATACGGTTTATTTCTAAGGTGCAGATTGTATAAAGGCTGATGATATCTCGTTACCTGTAGCCTTTTTGCTTGTAAAAGTAATGGTAGCGAGGAAAATAATTGTAAGCCATTGTAATACATCATGATAGGAATTGATAGTGAATGTTAACTGACGGGAGGTTGATTGCATCATAACGCGATCTATTTCAAATGTCAGAACAAAGCTTTTGCCCAATCAAGTAGGATGTCGTGACATAGATACCACTGTTGAGAATAGTTATATATTGGACAGGTTTATGAGATACGTCGATGTATATATAACAAATACTTATATACTTATTGTACTAGCACATTTGCAATAAATTAGTTTTTGTAATGCTATGATTAAAATTACCGCCAATCTTATATCCTTTTTAAAATACGTAAATGATGTACCCTTTACGTATTTTAAATAGGATGTAAGTCATATCTGAAGGCATCATTAATACAGATGAGGTAAAAAGTAGCAAACGAATATAGACGACATGCTCGTTTGCTACATCCCATGGTCAGATGATAATTTGCTACTGCCATCCATTAGCATGTATAATCAACCGCAGATAGAGTCAAGAGTGTTATTTGAGGTAAGCCACAGACGTTTAGCCCCCCTAAGGGATAGAACCAGGGTCCTAAGTTGGAACGCGTACGATAAGTAAAGTTACTTATCCGAGGCGTTGAGATCAAAAGAATGTGGTAAGGCAGTCGCTTATCGGTGCGTTATTAGGCAGAAATAGTATTTAGTTGGCTCCGAAGTCAAACCACAAGGGGTATACAACCATTAAATAGTTCAAGCACCTCTTTATCTATCTTTACCTATCTTATCCTATCTTTATATATCTTTACTAACCACCTCTTTATCTATATTTACATAATTATCTTATCCTATCTTTATATATATTTACCTTATTACCCATAGTGCAGTACTCTTACAGATCAAAGGAAGAAGAAAAGCTCTCATATGACTTCAGTAGAATCAGGAAAAAACTTTCTTCTTAATGTATTTATGCTGCTATTATTTTTTTACTAAGGCTTAAGAAATACGAAGCAAAACGTATGTATACACACTAATTAGGTTTCATATTCAATTTATGAATTCTCCTCAGCGCGGACTCACTGATATACAATTTCTCTATTTTAACAAATTTATCATATTTTCATAAATATAATATTAAATTTTAAATCTTTATTCCTGCTAGCATAAGCTTTGAAGCTTCTTTTCAATACGTTTATTTAAATATGTTCAATGTTCAATATATGAGATACTGAACGAAAATAAAGAAACGAGAAATCTGCACTGAACTATCTTCCGTAGCAAAAAATCGTTTTCCTAATGTTTACACACCGCTCACCAGTTTACTATGAAAACATTCTCGGAGAAGCCCCTTACACCAGATACTGCTACATACAATATTCATAATGTTATTTCTCAAGAACATCAGAGGCATGTTATTCTAAATTCCGCATATTCTTTGAAATGAACAACTTGTTCTTGACAAAAGCAACATCCAAAAATCTTGGAAGGAAAACTAACTACAATGTTTGAATGTTGAATTGGCTCAAATACTGGGAAGATCGAACCAAAAGTAAACGTATGGATCTGTTAAGTGGTTTTTCCTGCGAGGAATTCAGATACACCCGTTTCAACATCGAATATATTAGATTCGTGTCTTTCCAAAAAAGTACTGTTCAATATAACTTTTCTAAACACATTCTAATATTTTGTTGAGATGATTGCGCATACGGGTACAATCCTAAAACGTCGTCTTATTGTAAATATTATAAAATAAGTAAGTTTAAAAGCGGTAGAACTCTTTGTGGTTCCACTACTACCACCGTGATATTGTTTTCTGCCTCGTAACACTAATATTAAACACGGCTGTATTCTACTTTGAAGGATGTTCTAAGAGTGAAATATTTTTCCGAGGCTATCCAACTTGGCCGTCAGAGTTGGCACAGATACTTTATGATCCAAATCTGAAATAAAACTTCTTATTTGGGATTAATTACAGTTATTGATAGGCGGCAGAGATATTTTTCTATCAGATGGACTAAGTCCGTGGTTCGAGTGCCATTTCCCAGTCCCTTGTTCAATATTATGTGTGTTTTTTTAATTTTTTTACATGTGATAAAAACGTTAAGTGGAAATCTACGTAAAGTTCTGCCAATCTGCCAGACTAGCTGATTATGTCTGGGGAGCGCCTATGCTCCTACAGTTTCAGTTCGGATCCAGTATATAAAAAAGTTGGTGAGAAATCTTCGATAACGTGTTTTATAATACTAGTAGCGCAATTTCTTAATGAGTTGCAAGAATTTTCCACACACCTATTTTAGCCATAATATCATGTGTTTCTTTGAAAGAGTGTGAATGCAGGTAGACTTAAATACCAGAATCATTTTCAGTAGTATGGACTGGACTGAGAGAATTTATTCACACCTTTTGTAATCTATACTCAATCCGTACTTAAAAATCACGCAAATTTCACGCTAAATCCTTAAAAAACACTCCTGCAGATTGGGATTATAATGGCTATATCAACAATATTAACAATGGATCCGACTAGAACCTGAACGATTGCCTATAAATCCTCGATCTCGCTAATAGATTGTAGAGTTGACCTCTCTCCCTCCCAATTAATCTAATATCGGAAGCTACCTGCTACACGTCGAGTTTCCTACACGCTCAAATCAAACCGGGGTCATTTTGTCGCAACCGTTTAATTATCCCACAGAGCGCTGTGGCGTTAAAGCGACACTGCCCAACTGCATGGCTCCAAATTGGAAGTGACTAGCGATAATTAAGAGCGCATCTCGTATCAATTTGTGAATTGATAAAAGCTAGTTGCTCGAAATTTCGACTTGGTCTGATAGCATCGTTTTCAAACATGACGTTTTTATTATATAGAAGTAGTAAACAACGTATTATATAGATGTATGTAATGTGTAGTCGAAATAACAGTAAGTGCCACTGCCAACACTATGAGCAACATTTTCCAGCTATTATCAACACTAAGTAAAATTAGAGCCACCCACGAAGATCATTTGTCTCGTAGAAATAAGATACATAATGATCGCAAACATAAAAAAATTAAAAGAAAAATCTTATTATTTAAAGTTTTTCTGGAAATAAGTTTTCTTGAAACTGCGTGGAAATGCGTAATGCACAGTAATAAAACTATTATGTATTTTTTACAATGCTTATTAATTACCTTTCTAGGCTACTAAAGAGATAAATTACATGATGAGTTTTAAAAGTTCAAAAAAATATAAATGTCTAATACTCAGGGTAGCTTCTACGGGAGTTTCTTATGACATCCTAAGTCTACTTAAATCAATTTCTTTATATATTGGTTTACTGGTTGAAATTCATAAACCACATAAACAAGGTACAAATTATTCTTTCACCGTCATCGTTAATCCGGAACTACTCCACAATTAGGCACTGATTAGAATAAGGATGGAAAAGATGATATTTTCAAATCGCTTCATCTCGTCTCTTGCGCTGTCGCCCTCACATAGCTCCGTGGCCGTTAGTGGCCCGTGTCATGCTCCTTTGTTAGCGAATTGAGCCAGTATTTGGAATTCGATTCCTGTACACTATCAATCTACGGCGAGCACCTGCGAATGGCCGCGGTGTCTCTGTGAATGTGAATTGCACCATACATTACCATTAGGCATGTTGCTTTCCTTTTGGCGTATGTAGGCTCAATTACGGGCTCATTAATTACTCCCTCTCAATTTATGGAAAGTCAATAGAATTACTAATACATACAAGAAGTGCTTATAGTTACACCGTTTGAATAAATCTCATTTGGTTAACAATGTCGGTCGGACGTGGTCGGTAATTGAATAGATAAATTCGTAGAATCATCCGTCCTTCGAAATAAACTTAAGCAATCGATTTTTGTAATTAATATTGAATAGCAATTATTATAATTCTTCACCGCAACTGCAATGAACCAGATTAGTAATATACGCTTGAAGCCCTTTCCAATTGTAGGTGGGACCTTTGTCCACACGGATTCTTTATACCTCATTGGGGAGATGATCATCATCTTCGTCTACTGCGATCGCTGAAACGTTCGACAAAATCTAGTGAGTACATTAAACTTGATGGACTTAAGACACGGATGTTGCCTGTTTACACTTGCACACGCATCCCACCCGCGAGCATCCCATTCCACTCAAACGCATAAAGGTAGCGAAGGGACCGCAAGGAGTACTCATTTGTGCGTGTGCACCTGTCATCTGCCAGCAACTCAAACATACTCTGCCTACACAGAGGCAAAAATAACATACTTGAAGCTACGTCACATACATCATAGTACCCGCACAATTAAAAAATCCACGAGTATTTACAAATTATTACGATTTATTAATAATCATAACGCCACACAGCTTCCTTCAAAGCTTAAAAATTCTATCAATCAAGTGACTCGAGTAAATCAACGTGTTTAACAACCAAGGAGATATGAAGGCATTGGCCCTACTTTTGCTTACACTAGCCATATAAATACAAATCAACCGCACATAATATGACTGATCACATATTCTGCCACATGACTAATGTGCGCGTAGGACGCACGTACCAAAACTAAGCGTGGCCCTATAAGTACTGTCGGTTGAACGGAAACTCGATAATGTACGTATTTGTCTTATAACATACCTATTGTACATCTTATCACAGCTTATGACACATCTATTTCCATAACAATACGCCTGTTTGCACGTCCCCGGCCGGCCCTTGTCCTCATATTGGTCGATATTGTTCCGCCATCTGTCCATCCCTATTCATAGCTTCCCATCTTTTATTACACAAACAACATTTATTATTTATTCGCCAATGGTACAAATGGATCATTGTTATATGATTATTTGGTGGTATTTTGTATTTTTGCACGTTTGTTAAATATATCGCATAATATTTGGAAGTCTTTTTATATCATTAAACTGTAATGTAGAATGTCACAACTTAGACTAATGAATTTTTAACCGTAACTTTGCACAGTAATGGCTACAAAACGTTTTTTTTTTTAAATTTGTTACCTCAGACAGTTGAGTAGTAATTAAAATTTGATGATGTAGTTAGTATTATGCAATCGATCCAAAAAATATTCAAATAATGCATATTATAAAATTTCACATAATTGCTATTGTGTAATAATATGATGAAATTTATTTTTCTTTTAATACCCAGTCAATAAAATGATATGTCCCTGATATACGATTAGGTACATATAAAACGTAAAACGAATAAATAGATTTTGACAAAAAAAATCCACAGAGGGATATAAAAATACAGATTACTTTATAATTCAAAAACTACGTCGCAATTCCGTAACACAAAAAGCCATTTAACGAGAAATAGACTAAAATTCCACTGCAAATCTCACTAAGTCAAACTTGTAGAGCTTGTAGAGCGTGTAGAGCTACAATCGGTAACAAGAACGATTCAGAAATTTCGCAAAGCGTTATCCAACGGCGCATTTTCACGAAAATACAACGCGCAACGTCGTTATGGCGTTATGAAAGCTGTGAGACGCACTCGATGGAAATTTTAAAGCGACGTCACTGTAATGAGTTTAATTTTAAAATAGATAACGCTTTGAAGAACATTTTATAACGTTCTTTATACTCGGGTTTAAAAGCCGTGAGATAACAAGTTTTTATCTGTAGATAAAGTCAAAGACTATAACATTAGACTATAACAATATGTTATGTACTTAAGTCATTTATTACCTACTAGGGACCCGCCCCGGCTTCGCACGGGTGTGATACTATACGATACTGAATATACTACAAAATATATGTATATTTATACAACGTTCACAGCTTTTTGTCATTAGAAAATATGTTTATTTACGATTTAACATCAAAAATCTCTAAAATTAGCAGCGTTTCTTTACTATATCATGCAGGTTTTATACATATAAATCTTCCTCTTGAATCATTTTATCTATCACAAAAATCAAAAAAGTCCGTTGCGTAGTTTTAAGATTTAAGCATAAATAGGGACAGACAGACAGCGGGAAGCGACTTTGTTTTATGCTATGTAGTGACTAGGCATACCACATGGTTGGACCCGTGTTTAAAAATATGTACATTATACATATATTTTTTTATGATATTGAAGCAGCAGACGAGCTTGCAGACTACCAAAGAGGTGTGTATGTACTACGACAATTGACACATATGTAACGGAAATTTTATACGTTCAACAATTTCTAAAATACTCCGGTTAACACCACAGGATACATGCTCGTAAAACAACGTTAAAATTGCTTTTAAAATTCAATTATAATATATTTTGAGTACATGGATTTTAAAACAGGCGACGAGGATTTTAATACAGATGAATGGAGTGACTTGATTTTTATTTCTATTTTGGCTTGGTTTATTTATATCAGCATATGGGTGTATTTTGGTTGACCATTGAGCTTAGTAAATTACACTTACATTTTTAATGATGAGCGTAATGAGACATGCACTTTTGGAATTTCCAAATTAAATTTAGGATGCATGCGTTTTTTTAGTTTTACAATCCATCCATCCATCCATCAGCCTTTCGAGGTCCACTGCTGGACATCGGCCTCCCCTAAACGGCGCAACTCCAACCGATTCTGTGCCCTCTGAATTCAAAGTTTCTCCGGTGTCACTTCAGGTCATCGGTCCATCTGGTCGGGGGGCGACCTGAGCTCCTTTTTTCTAAACGTAGTCGCCACTCGAGGACTTTTCTTCCCCATCGGTCATCTGTCTTTCAAGCGATGTGGCCCATTGCCACTTCAGCAATACAATATTGATGAAGTCACGCTCTATTTTACACTATTAAACATAAGTTAACGTTTAATTTAGTTATATTATATACGCTATAAACACTAAGTATATATTTTGTTAAATGAATCAGTATGTCCTAAGTTAAACTTAGTTGATAATTACTGGAAGAGCGGAGCATCCTAATACACGGACTTGGTGTTAGCATCAGTTGAAATCGCCTACGCCTACAACACACTCACATATATCAGACCCATTCTTGCGCCCCGTCAATGCGAGTGACATTTGCCGAGACCAAAATAACAATAAAAGTTTATTGCTTTTTTAATGCGATAATCTCATCTATGACGTGTGTTACTTGTATACTGTCATTTTATATGCACACGCACACGAGTTGCAATGTATTTGCAGTGTATTATTCATGTATAACTCTGAGACGCATTTGTCGCTGCAACTACGTGCAAAAAGAAAGGCGCCCTAAAGGTTAAATGCACAAATGTTTTAAGCTTTTTGGTCACCTATATACACACCAAACTTTGAGGACGTGAATTTGAATTATCCAGTTTACCTGCAACAAAATTAAACAATATCATTAAAATGTACACTTAAAAATTACAGTTATAATATATATTAACATAATACTTAATTAATTTTCAATATGAAACTTGTATCGGTTTTCTACAAGTTAGGACATTTTCTAAATAAAAAATATATTTTATTTAAAGATTTAGATGTCCCTAAATTTAATTTATTAGTTTTGATTTGATGCGATTTGAAACCCACAGACAATAACTAGACAAAGTTTCAATAATTGTAGAAATTAACAAATTTCTATAATTATTTCTAATTCTCTATCCTTTACACCATTTTTCATAAAAATAAGTGATGTAGGGGCATGGGGAACTTTTGTTTTCTATTATATGCATGGATATTGGCAAAACCGAATAATAATTTCCAAAAAATAAGTGGAGAAATGATTTATCCTATACACTTCCAGACAGTAGCTATATTAAGCCGGCTCAAATAATCCCAAACCAATCTTTTCCTGGAGGCACCCAGTGCATTAGCAAGACAGCGGAACGTCACAGAAATACGACGCCTTGAATAAAATACTGTCTCTGCGGAAGTCATTTCTTAACTCGATACGACTTGTGTATTTTAACGGATTGGGATTATTTTTACATCTGAGATACAAAAATTCAGATCCAGATAGTATTCTCTCGAAGTTATATTAGGAAACACAGTGAAAGATCAACGTGTTTGTTACTTCGAAATTTGGATATAAGATGTCATAGTGTCAGCTTCTTTTGAAGTAAAAGTTTGAATCCAGACAAACTTTTCACAACGCAACAAGAATGTGAACCCATAGGGAAACAAATAACCTTTTAACAAAGAGAATCTCCCGCCAGGTGTGGTGTTCATCTCTGGGCGGCGGCCATGCTCTAACAGTCTCAGTTTAAGTTTGTATATATCTAAGATGTTGAAAATACTTCAACAGCGTGATTCAGAACTCTATTAGCGCCATCCCTGATGAGTTGCGGGCATTTTCTACAAACCTATTACCTCCATTAAGCAGGTAATTCATTTAGTTGGTAGGATCATTTACTGGCGTGTCGGTGGCATATAAACCACGAAGGACCCTACCACCTAAATAGTTTCGTGTACAGTCAGCTTCATAGAATTCTTATTTAAGAATTTCTACAAATCGTATACACTACCGAGCTCTCATATGTCAAGTCAGTCACCCCGTGTGACATTCTAAATCCGTATTGTTATGCTTTCTGAGGCGCACAAGTGCATTAGCGGAAAGTCATGACGTTAGAGAATCCAACACGACATTTGATTTGCAATACACCGTCGCCGACAATCATTTTTATTGCTTCATGATCAAATTTAACACAACACTAAAGGAATTCTTAGCGTACATACATACATATGTGTTTTTTGCACATATACCACATATTTTTAAATCACTAATCTCAGATTGTTACATTCGAAAATTAGAATTTCTTGTTTTTTTTTTTTATCATATTGAAATAGCAAACGAGCTTGCGGTCGAACTGACGATAAGTGGCCACTGGCGCCCATAGATATCGGCTAGCAATCTCATATAGAACAGGGCTTCCATCTGAAGTCGATGATAGGTGCGTTGCTACTCCCGAGGACTGAGATGATCGCCTCGTATATAGGTGAGCGGGCAACCGCACCCTTCCAACGAAACGCAGGAATGCTAGAAATGTGTGTGGCGGTGGTACATCATCGGTCGAACTACGTTGATCTATCACATGACTAAGTGGTACAATAGAATATTATCAAAGCAACGTGATAAAAGGTTTTTTTTAAATTTATGTGTTAATGTTAAAAAGTATGAAATGAAGAAATATACACTCGCTGCATCTGCGAGTTTATTCAAGATCCACCAGATTTATAAAGTGTGACGCCATGGAATCATAAAAGACACTTTATATTTAAAATGCAGTCTCAGTAGAACTCACTTTTTACCTCGTAGCAACCTGTATACATAAGCGATTTTTTTTAACAAATAAGTGTCTCAATTCCATCTTTTATTTACATTTACCAGTATTTAGTTACTGTTTTCGGTGATATTTATGTATTATACCAAAGACTAATAAGAATATATTTAGCTTTCTGAAATGCCAGACAATGAATTTGTTATAACTCTGTAACATAAATTAGAAATTATTTTTTAACTCATATATAAGGCACTTTTAACACAATAGCACAACAGCGTTATAGGCACTTTCAACACAATTTTAGTAAAAGAGGTCATTCTTCACTAAATAACCTAAATTAAAGCTATGAGTCTAAATTTTTAGACATCAAATGATTTATGTGTCTATTACAAACCTATCATAAAAACAAAATTGATTGAAAGTACACAAAATATAAATTTAATCTGGACATGGAATTAGTAGAAGTAAACAAATAAGCGTAATAGTTTTACAAGCTTGAAATTTGAGCCATTTTATGGTGAGTTCTAAACTACATTAATCCGGTCGACGCTAGCAGCCAACTTTTATTTGTCGTCTATCCAATTTAATGTTTAAACAAGGGTGTTGTGACGCTTCACGTGAAATCCTCCGCGAGAGGTTGCTAAATTTTAATGCACGTACCTAAATTTTCATACATAAAGTTTTATCGAAATCTGTTATTATTTTATGGAGTCTCTGCTACGACTCTATTATTGTGAACTAAACTCTTTATTTTATTCTTAGCTTATACTTTATTATTGCATTTTTATTTAAGTAAATAATATTTAATTTTAATTATTTATTTAATTTGTGTATTTTGTATAAATTATTACGTATAGTTACAAATAATTGGAAAGTGACAATAAAGATT
>DWNE01002219.1:0-19439 GCA_018249875.1 Cecropterus toxeus | reverse complement strand
CAAGTAAAAGTATTACATATTTTTAGATAGGTCTATTTACTAGCTTTTATTTGATACCCATATTGTCGCAATATTTAAAAAAAAATCGTCCCTTCCCCCCTTTTCCTCCGTTTTCAGGCGCTATTTTATAAATTAAATATCCTATATCCCTATGCAAACTGAGACGATGATGATATGTCATGCATCACAATCCGTGAAGCCGTTTGGGCTGTAACGCGTGCCAATGGACATACCTACTATCATACATACATACATACGCTTAAAAAACATCAACCTCCTTCAGGCACAGTTGATTGGTGACGTCACATTTCAAAATATTTATATGAGAATTAATATATGAAATTTGTACTACGTATCATCATCAAATCAAATCATCATTATAACATAAACTTGTTAACCGACTGCGTCAGAAGAAGCGTAATGTTATTCGGACGTATGTATACATATGTACGATGTATGGTTGTTTGTATGTATGTCCATTTCTTTGGCACGCGCTACAACACAAATGGCTAGACGGTTATGACGTATACATATCATCGTCTGAGCTTACATAGTGACATAAGATATATAATTGAAAAAAAATAGTGCCTGGAATTACTAGTTTTAATTAATTTTTCATGTAATCCAAAGAGCAACCTAAGCTCCAACTAATTCTGCCTTAACTAAGCTAGATTAGAATACTCCGAACATGTTCCGATTGATAATAATGTTAAGATACACGTCCAAGATGATTAATGCATCAAACAGACGTTAATTACTTAGCAGTTGATTGGACGTGCGCTTGCTCTTGTTAGTGGAAGTAGTAATTACTAATTACACCTAGGAACTCCACGTGCAATCACATTGTTCTATTGTTATACGATTAATTGACAGGAAAATCGTTTGTGCTTTTGACTTTTTGAGAGTTGATTGACATGACTATATAGGTAATTAATGTATAAACATCGTGCGGTTATTGGTGAAAGTAGAACTCTATTGAACGATAATAATGATTTGAATCGTAGTAGTAGATTAAGTAGCAAACGAGCATGTAGCCCACCTGATGGTAGGTCATCGTTGCTACCCATCAACATCATTAACCAAGCGCTAATGGTAGATTAACCTATCTACCCTACGTCTAGTTGTTTTTTTTTTTTTGCGTAAGTATGTAGTTATTTTTGTGTTGTTATGTGGAACCTAAAAAAGACAAGCGAACTTGACGTAGGTTTGATAGGTTAATCTACTATTAGTGCTTGTCAACGGTTTCTCCCCGTCACCGCAGATTCGCCGTGACTATACGCTACAGGGGTTATACTTGAAGCCGATCACTAATACGTTGGCACTTTCTCAGAACTGTGAACTTCTCAGAAGTGTGAACAGAAAATGCCGAAATCTAGACATAGAAATAGACGTGTCGGATGTACGACGCAGAACGAACCATGTTCGTTCGTTATCAGAGTTATCACCTTTCGAGCTCTGTATCTATCGACTTATAGAGGCCACGACCATTACTTGGAAGCTGGTCGTGCTATAAATATTTAGTCATTTAGATACGAAGCTCATAAATATTTAGTCACCTACATGGTATAAATCCGACTTTCTCGTTTCACAGATTACCAAAGACAAAAAGAACGATAAAAAGTTAACACCTCAACAATAAAAATCTAATATTGACAAACAATCAAAATTAAGTTTTGATATATATATATATTGTGTAATAAATGTGTGTGTCATACCCGCGTAGAAAATCCACGAAGATTAGTATCTCTTTGGATATATGTAGGTACTCTACTGCTTTGCAGTGTTCGGAACCGTACGATAATTATCGTACATGTACGATACTTTTACACGATAATTTTTCGGCTGACATACGATAATTGCCTGGCTTCAGGTTGGGAACTGTGCTGCTATGTGCTCTCTAACTGCTATAGAAAGCATATTCCTTTTGTCACTAAATATCCAACAAGTGTGTAATTAATAAATTTACAAAATAAACAACCATATTCCAGGTTTGGCTACCCCTCTCCAATATACGTGAACGTGGTGCGAGATCCAGTGGAACGCGTGATATCCTGGTACTACTATGTTCGGGCGCCCTGGTACTACGTGGAGAGAAAGCGAGCCTTCCCCGACCTCCCCTTGCCAGACCCTGCTTGGCTGAAAAAGGTAAGTTATGTTATGAGTGATAAAAATGTATATAATATTTCTTCTTGCTTATTGGAAATGCTATTTTCGACCACTTATATCGCGTCTCCAGTTTTTTAATAATGCTATATTGTACCTTGTACCTCGGGGGAGGCCTATGTTTGGCAGTACAGTAAAAAAGGCTAATGTTATGATGATGGTAACGTTCTATTTTGTTTCTTAGAGAAATTCAGCATCCTAGAGGTGTGTTCTCAAGAATTTTCCATATTTTAAACGTGTATAATGTCTACAAAATCAAGTGTTTAATATGATTTTTCTCCGTTTAATCCTGAGAGAGTTATAAATTGAGCACAGTTATAAATTGATGATGCTGATGAAATTTTTAATAAATTTAATTATTTGTCTATTAAAACAAGCTATTTTTAGTCTTGTTGCCATACAATTTACATTTGGATTCCACGGTATTCGATAGGGTGACAGTAAATCTGACCCCGGATATAATTATTTTATATCCGGGTTCAGATTTACTGTCGCATTCATATTCTTTCTTGCTTAAAAAAATAAAACCAAAGCACGAGCTAGTGGAGTTACATCGCAACAGAATTATCTTAACTTCTATAAATCTTAAACCGATACGAGAATCTTACCGTGATCGACGAGCACGATTCCTTTAATCTGGTTTCCGGTTAATTAAGCGTAGAAAATGGATTAGCCCCAGAAATCTAGACTACTTAAAATCTATCGACTACTCGATATAAATCGAAATATTTAATCCAACGACAAGAACATGTTTACTTTACTTCTTAACATGTAGAGGAGTACAGTATAAAGTTTTATAAAATCGAAAGACTGGTATATGAACAACAAATTTTATAAAGTGGAAATATAACATTCTTCAAAACGTGTTTAAATAAAAATCAAGTTAGAGAACCCCGCAATTCCATTGTTTTACAATGAATGCCAGAAATTTGTAGTCTGGACTGACACTTGCATATTTCTTCAGTTTGCGTATTTCCGTGTCAGTAGACACAACACATGCTGCTGTTGATGAAGTACAGAAAACACCTTCCTCTTCTACGGTAATAATGCCTATCCGTCAGACCTTTTATAAACAATTTACATGCATATTATGTGCTTATATATATATATATTATGGTTAGCGATCATTATTCTCACACTGCGTTCATTGCCACTTTTCATCGACAAGTCGGCCGGCATCAATTTGCTGACCAATCGCCCAGGAATTGATCACGTGCTACGTAGGGATGACTATCGCTGATGTAAAAGATTGTTTTTAAATTGATTTTGATCAAAGTCACATGAAGTTTGAATGCGTCTTTTTGTTACTTATGTTTTACAAAAAGAACCCGTTTACAAGAAAGAATGAATAAACAAGCTTACTCCGCAGGTGATAGCCCAGAAATTAAGTCAATGGTCGATGAACACAATAAGAAGTGTACGAAAAATAAACTTCTAGTTTTCTAAATTAAAAAAATCTATTGCGACTATCTATTAAATCCAATGTCGATTTGATAAACAATTCTTATTACAAATTCTATTTCGATTAAATGATCTAAGATCGTCATGTCTATTACTGCATTCGTCTCAGCGGAAAAAAGTTAAATACACGTTTTTTACTGAAGCACTATAATCCCGCGGTTTGTTTTCGATGCCGGCTAATCTGTAGAGTAATTTCGATAAACAACCAGCTTAATTTGCGGTAATAAATTGATTCTATTTAGATGGATAGCAAGTAATATTGGGTTCAATGTTACAAAAACCTTATGTAGAATTATATTTATGAAGATTTTTTAAATCAATACCTAAATAATATATTTATTTACAACTACACTAATATTTATTGCGAGGGCCGATTTGTGAGTCTTTACTGTAAATCGCGAACGTCGGATAATATTAATTTTATTTAGTTCTCAATAATTGTGTAAGTAATATTCACTCGGTAAGAACAAAGTGTTATGTTATAAGTTGCTTAACTCTATTTGATAAGATCCGATAGTGTTTAGCAATTTTTAAAAGCAATCGTTACGAGTACTTTCAGATTGTAATACTGATATTAGCCAATGGATGAGTTAACTTAATCTAAAACTTAATCTGTAACTCAATAACTTATTATGTTACTCAATAACTTGTCTATACTTCATTACTTCATCATATTATAAAGCTGAAGAGTTTGTTTGTAGGCGCTAATCTCAGGAACTACTGGTTGCAAATGAAAAAATATTTTTGTGTTCAATAGTCCCTTTATTGGAGACGGCTAATAGGTTGTATGACGTCGCACTATGTTTATTTGTTTTTTTTCTTATGCAGAAGCGAGTGAATCCGCGGGGCACAGCTAGTAACGCATAAAATGTAATTTATACTTCCTAATATATGTATATTATGTTATAAATTGGACTACCTGATTACCAAGTATAAAAATACTGCGGCCTAATTTTCGCTGAATTTTGAAACTTGTTTTATATAACTCTTTAAAAAATACTGTGCTATTTACTTAATTTATTAAAAATATATGCATATTTTTCATAAACATTCACTTATAATTACCTTATTTGAATGATACGGAACCTTTTCTTACGTTATTGGCTTAATGGTTTTTGTCACAAGTAATTTCCATTAACTTTTCACACCTCACCAGTCAAACGAGATGACTACACACACAAAGTATTCATGTTTTAATGACTACAAATGGTATCACCGAAAGTTTTTAGGGACAATCCTCATAAAAAAAGTTCTTAGATATCGTATTTTGTACGGCTCTCGAAAACGAAATGTATAACAAACAAAGGATTAACAACCAAGTGTCAGAAGAACCTAGATCATTTTAGAGCTCTGTAAACTACAGGGTACTCCTACAGGGTAAAACGGCACGCTGTTAGCTGCGCTGTCCGTCTGTCCGTCATCAGTTGAAGTATTCACAAATGTTATATTTTTGTTGCCGCTAAATACTAAAAACAGAATAAATCGATTTTATTGCCCCTTTTTGTAGATAATGGTACGGGACCCAATTTGCGCGAGCCCGACTTGCACTTGACCTCGTTTTTTCATCATCATATGTTATTTTTTGAGCGTGAACTTTCTGCACTAAAAAAAAGAATATATAATAATGATTTAAATACGTTTTTTTCCTACATTGCACGTTTACGTTTTTAGTGCTTATAATGTATGGGTGAAAATGTAAACGGTGATCATTTTAAGGAAACGTAATAAAGTCGTACTAAGGGCATAGAACTTAATGACTCTGCAGTTTAAAGCGAGCTGTCGTAATTCAAATCTTCAAATTAATTGTTTTAATCGGAGATATATATCATATCATATCATAATTCTGGTCACATATGCCAGCAAAAGTAGTAGTAGGTACATTACATTCCACACCTAAGCTACTTTTAAACAGTTATATTTTCTTACTATTCGATGTTGGTGGCATGGAAGTACTCAATTATAACCCCCCGATATAAAAAAGGTTTACATTAAAAATACTACATAGAAATACTAGCAATATAATGTCAGTTTCCAAAAATCAGGTTTCAAGTACACGTTATCTAGATTCGAGATCTAGATTCGAGCATGTCGTACGAAATAGCACGTAATTCTGACAATTCAAAATTATACGCTGTCACCATTCATTGGATTGTTAACTGTTAAATCTCGACTCATCAGATGATCACGATTCACGAATCAGAAATGAAAAAATCAATAATCACGATCCGATCATTGAGAACAGATCTAAGTGGCGAATTTCGCTTTGAAATGAGGTCGTTTCGGTAAACGATGATCAAAGATTTTATTATATAGCTAATTGTAGACGGCTGTCGACTGGATATTTATCGATTCATCATACGTATCAGAAAATTCATCTGTATTCCGATGATGTAGTTCCAGTTTCAAAATATTGCCGTCAGAAAATTAACGGTATCATACTTACGCACTTATTTGATGTTTTATACGTACTTAACATACATATAAAACAGTAAGTAATGGAAAGTTTGTACATAAACGTTTTATGTATTAGAGCAGAACAAATAATAGATATTTATATATTTTTGATTTATGCAACGATGTTTCCGTAAATAAAACGTTTAGAATAAAAGAGAGGTCGGCTTATAGCTTAAATTCGATTTATTTTTATTATTGAAAGTTTTAAACTAAGACAATAATAATAAGATGATTTCTGATTTTTAGCACGGATTACCTATATACACACACTACGATTTTTTTAAATATTAGCGAATTTAATTAAACTAGGATCGTTCAGTGGTCGAAATTTAAACGCAATATCTATTTATTAATACAAAGTCGAATACATACAAACACACTTGATTTAATATTTATCGCATTTTCGACTAAAATTAAATTAAAATCGGTTAATTACGAAATCATAAATCTGGTTAAGTATGGAATTACAAATTATGGGTAAACTACGACAAATTTTCCGACGCCAATACATTTTATTTACAAAATCGTACAACACTGCGATCCACTGTGTTAGTATATAGATTATAACATAGATTTGCATTCCACCTGGAGCAAAGCCGGAGGCCGTTCCTAGCCTCTATATGAGGCAACAGGTTCTACTCAATCATTTTCTTATAAAACATCGTCCTTTCCGCGTACCCTACCTTGTTAATATTGATGCATAAGTTATTGCCTGTAATTGTACAAAAAACACATTATCAGTGCATGAGGTACAGTATTCAGTCATTTTCCCGTATAAACTCATGATAAACCATAAATCAATGGCAAGAACAAGATCGCTGACTATAATTCGATGAAGAACCCGACGCGCCAATTTGTTCGAAATCAGACACGATTTTTACTTCAATTTGTAGAAGGGATGTTATGGATGTGAAATTTAGAATGGATCTGAATACAGATATCTTTTTTTTAGTATGAAGTAGCAAACGAGCAAGCAGCCCACTTGATGGTAAGTGGTTACTGCCGTCCATGGACGTATGTTAAGCTACGAGTACTTACTATTCCCGAGGACGGAGATGGTCGCCTCATATAAAAGTGAGCCGGCAACCACATCCTTCTACCGAAACGCTAGAACTGCTTCACGCTAGAAATAGGTGTGGCGGTGGTACTACCCCGGTCGAACTACACTGATTCTACCACCTGGCTTATTATCGATATAGGAAAAACCTATATACCGGTTTCGGCTTGGTTCCAAATGGTTACGGAAATGTGATTATTGACAATTATCGGTTACGGATATTATACTAATATTTTTAAGGAAAACACAAATATATATAGGTAATAATTAATTTTTCATTGTTATCATTTGCTATTACAATCGATCATACCAGTTATTATTATTTACTTACTTAATTGTTATTTACCAAAACTAACAAAAAACATGTGTCGAGACAATACTAATACAAATAGGTAATAATTTGCTTTTATTTCTATATTAGATTTTATTTGCTATTACAATCGGTAATATCAGTTAATATGACAGCTACCTAATCAATTTTAAGTGTTATTTACTGAAACTAAAAAAAACATGTCCCGAAACATATCCGAAATTAATCGTAACTCATATATCGGGTACGATTACGAATAATTTTTATTTCGAATATCCGACAGTTTTAGTTACGGAGCTCCATAAAATCCCTGATTTGTATTGAACATCGTGACTAGTATAGTAAATACATAAACCTTACTTCGAAACGAAACAACCGTATACGTATCAACTAACAATGTTATAACCTAACATTAAAGTATTATGCAGAATCAACAATGCAAAGGAACTTGAATGTTCCTTAGCAACCGATTCGTGCCTAAGGGCGGTTGCAGTAATTTTAGACCTATTTTATACTTGACTTTATATACCTTTCTTATTGCTGTAAAACTACCACGGGGCATTGTCGTGATCAAGGCATCATAATGTTTGTTCTGTACTTAGGGGCTGTCCATTAATCACGTAAGGCTCGAAGGGGAGGGGGTCCATTAAAAATCACGAAATATCACAAGGGGGGAGGGGGGCTGTAGCAATATATATATATTTTATGACAAACGCGCGATTATTCATAATTATAAAAAAATGTAGGTACTAAAATACACGTGATATAAGGGAGGTGTGGTACCCCCACACCTCCCTTATATCACGTGTATCTTAAACCTCACCATGTATCACCCCTTGGTGATACATGGTGAGGTTTAAGACTTGGCAGCCCCTTGGCAGGAGGGGTTAAAAAATGCCAAAAAAAAACACGTGATTAATGGACAGTTCCTTAATAAAACAATGTCTCTTTTTTAAAAGCGATATAAAGTTTCTTCCACTTCCCCGTATAAAAAATATTACAATTTTCTTACTTTCGTCAATATTATTTCAAAGTCGTTTACAAAGGCATTGTTGTGTTAGCTTCATTAGTTATATAGTCTAATCATTTCTTCCGACGGATTCTAACTGAGAATCTGTTCCAATTTCACAAACGGTATTAGCAAAAAATATAAGGAGTAACCGTCGATACACATAGTTATTATCGGTCAGCCTCCAGCTACGTTCAATGAATAACAAGCTCAGGGAGTCACCACACTTGCCGTGTAAATCCGTGCTATTCAAATTGTTGATTACATTTAAACCAATAACCCCGCTACTAAGATAAGATAAGAATTGATAATAATTTGCTACTACTTAGAACCTCTACGATCATTTTTCGATATACGACTAGAAAAAGCTTTCGAGTAAAAGATAAATAATCGGGAAGATTATACATTATTTTTCATTTATGGCGGTAATAAATTGAAACAACCTAAAAAACATTTATTTAAAAAATACTGTTATACCTACTTAATAAAAGCATTTAAATATGTGTATGTAACACATATTTAAATACTTTTATTTTGGCTTCCTTCGAATATAAAAAATGCATAAGTATAGTATTGAAAAACGAAACTGACTTATGCGTTGAAACGCATAAATCAGTTTCGTTTTTTTATATTTTACTTGCCCCTAATTATTCCTTCACATGAATCTTAGAGGTATATAATATTCTCATAATAACAATTGACAATTAACAGTTTCTTATTTCGCTGTAAGAGTAAGTGCTGAGCAAATTTCACCAAATTTCGCTGCAATTTGACGGGAAATTTCATCGCTTTATATGATCGTTGTCTTTAACGCTTAACGCAGTATTTGCAGCTCTAAGCGAATTACGCTTGAAGCCAAAATTTCCTGACTTTCGGGTAACCTATACCGATTTGGCGATAATAAATGTGGGTAGCCCCTTATTATGACAATTGATACTATCGATGATTACAACGGTGTGCAGATTTTTCCTTGTCAATTACCTGATTCATTGTTAACAGATTATATTTACAAGCGATACAGTTACACAGTTAGGACAATGCTGTAGTGGCGAAGTGCAAAAACTAAATTAGTTTCGGCATCATAAAAAAGATAACGTTTTAATTAGTGTTATAACCGTATACACACGTGTACGTCTATACTTATAATAATTAGGTAGCTATTACGGAAAATTGTGTGTTATTGTAATTAAAATGTATATGTAATTACGTCGTATGATAATCGGCTAATTGTTTTTATAACCTTTTATAACTTTCTAAATTTCGTATTATCTTGTAACGCCATACAGATAGTTTTGTTAAGAAAATTATGAATATTTAATTTGAACCCGGACGGACATCGTAAAAATTCAGATTACCTATTGATGCTTTTGTCTGTAATAATTACCTTCCTCTCTCTCCTTTAACATTAATTATGCCAAAACACTACTCCTTGCATGTGATATTCGTCAAAAGGGATCTGAAGTTTTCGCTTGACTTATTGATAAGTAGATATATTGATTAGAGTGACGTTTCTTGTATTTTGGGCAGTGCGTTAAACTACAGCATAAGTAGTGAAACAGTAATGCATTGATATCGCCAAAAGAAATAAGTAGTTAGAAAAAATATGGTTGTACTTTCCAGGACTTCGAGACGTGCGTGCTGAGCGGAGACCGTGAGTGCCGTTACATTGAGGGTGAGACGCACGAGGGCATCGGCGACCATCGACGGCAGACGCTCTTTTTCTGCGGACATGAGCCGGAGTGCACGTGAGTTCACCTTTAACACATATCTAATTCTGTAATTAGTGAGTATAGAGAATATATTTTCAAAACTATTATATAAAATGTTATTAATTAAATTAATGGTTTAATTTTTTTAAGTATTTTATTATATTAGACGCGTGCATTGTATGCCTAGCAAACATGCATGCATCGATGGTAACTAACGCGTATAGACAGACGCCTATAATCACCTTCAATTAGTATTAAAGGCCTACCTGTGTTTGGCCACAGAGTCGTTGTAACGCTAAAGGTTTAATTTGGAACGTATGAGTGTCTTCATACCAGCGAAATACAAACATACAATACAACAAAAAACAAACATAAACATCATAAATTTATTTATAAGTTTATTTAAAGATGTTTTTTTTTTATTTAATGGCGAGTCGCGAGGCGGAGCGGTCACTATACCGCTCTGACACGCAGTGGGTTCCAGGTTCGATCTCCGGCCAGACAGACATCTGAATTATGAGTTTAGATTCTATTCTAGGTCTGGGTGTTGTCTTAGTGTGTCCATGTTACCCACGAAACTGGATAAAATTCTAGTGTGGGGCTTTGAGTATAGAAAGCGTTATTAGCGTTAATAATGTTTGAATTAATAATTGTTGAATATTTCAACTACTTTCTTATTTTACAGGCCTTTCAACACATTAGACGCGCTGCAGCGCGCCAAGCGCGTAGTAGAGCAGCAGTACGCAGTGGTGGGCGTGCTCGAAGACATGAACAATACGCTGCTCGCCTTTGAACGATACGTGCCGCGTTTCTTTCAGGGCGCCTTGCGATTGTACTGGGGTGAGTACTACTTAAAAATAGCTAAAAATTTTCGTAGTCGAAGGCGCTTCCATTTCCCTCACATTTTTATAGTAAATGTGTGTAAAGAATTTCTCAAACAAGCAAGAATGCATGAATGCATTGAAAAAAAAAACGTATTTTAAACTAAGCGCCTTATACTTTTTAAATGCAAAGCCTCACACACATAAATTACTCTAAAACTTCCGAAAAAAAGGGAAACAGCACCTTGAGTTAAATTAATTTTGTCAGAACCTATAAAGTTTCCTTTTAAAATGTACCTTTTAAATGAATATAATAGCGATTTTGTTCACTCCCGAATTTGACCATTTCATGCAGAAACCTTAGATTTTTCCAGGTAAAAGTAGTTCGATGCTAACCTTCCTCCACGAATTCGTCCATTATTAGGTACGTGAAAACCTATTTCATATGTATGTATTTAAAAATATATCCATTATGTTTACAGAGGAGTTAAACGCCTTCAACCACATAAACCGCAACGCGTTCAAGCCGCCAGTGACGGAAGCGGTTAAGCAGATCGTGCGCGCCAACTTCACACGCGAGATCGAATTCTACGAGTTCTGCAAGCAGCGCCTGCACATGCAACTGCGCGCGCTCCGCGACCCCGCGCTCACGCCGCCCCCTAGGGGCTATCGGAAACAAACACAACACTATCTTAACCGGTTATAGAAATAGAATGATATAGAAATATGTACAGTGTATTGAAATTATTGTCGGTTAAGACAATATTAGTTTGTGGAAGACAATACTTTTGATAAGGTCTAGAATTACAAATTTTAAAGGTGTAAAAACGTACATAACAATTAATACCTACTGTTTATCGGTACTGTCGTCATTATTGTCGGTTGTAAGCGAAAAGCAATAATGATTATGGAAAAGACATCTTTGAAAATTATCAAAAATTATTATACAGTCAGTCACAAATAAAAATTAGGGTTAAAATTAAAGAGAAATCAATAACCTTAATTAATAAAACTTTAAAAAGTATGATAGAATAAGATAGCAGTATACTGAATTAAACATTTTGTACTTCAAAACAAATAATAATATTATTGTAAGAGCTTTATAGATGCTATCATGTGAATGATAAATATCTTAGTGTTATTCTATAATCATATTTTAATGATCAAAGCTTGTGAACTTCATCAACCACTTTGATCATAAAATAAATACACAAAAATAGCACTTCTAGGAAAAATATTTTTTAAATTTTGTGGCACGTAATAATTATGCACTTGTTTACGATACTACAGCAAATACTTTAATGATTTAAATCGAAAATTAATAAAATAAAAGTATGGTATATGAGAATGTTCTAAATTGTTAACACCGAAATTCAAGACAATTCAAAACAAGAACACATTCGACTTAAAATTCTTGTTTTCCAAATAAGGCCATCGACATCGGCCATGGTTTATTTTTTACACATCTTTTGGGTGCCTTAATAGAAGTACATAATTTATAATGAAATTAGGTGTAATGTGGTATTAATTTGATTATTGACTGTTTTCGGTTTTATTCTTAAATCCTTGTATGACATATTTTATTTTTTTGTCCTAATTAAGGTACATAAGGTACATAGGTACTAAGAATAAGTTTGAATACGTAACTTGCATAATAAGGCAACAGTAGATTAATGATGATAAGCGTATATTTTTTATATCTTAATAGAGTACCTAAGGTTACTTGGGAATCTTGGGATACTGTAGGAGCCGGGATAACTGTAGAGTGTAATCATAAAACACCAAATTGACCGTATATTTTGTTTTAAATTGGTAATATTGGACTTTACGAGATATAAATGTACTTGCATGATTATCCAAATTTTTCATTTTCAAAAGATAACCAAATCAGTCTTAAATTTCAATCATACGGTCTTGCTCCAGTAGCAAATACTTTCTTGCTAAATACCTATTATTTCTTAAAAAAAAGTGTAATGGTACGACCTTATAGGCATTGGCAGATCCGAGGGAGGGAGGGATTAGAAGGGGCAAGACCCCCCCGTCCTACCCCTAAAGCGTTTAGCAAGCACTTATGTGCATTAGAAACGCGGCAATATTTTAGAAATGGGACAACCTAAGTCACTTCAAAATCTAAAAGTTTGAATCCTTCTTATCGGATCAGCTTCCATTTTTTAACCTTATTTTGGCTAGTCAAGTCACCCAAACGAAAATCTTGGATCTACCAGTGCTTATACTTATGTGTGCTTAAAGTTGTGTGTGACCGACTCCCGCCGGTTGATTGATTATTTTGTTATTTTACTTATGTTTTACGAACGCAAATAAATGCTGTTGTTGTAGATATTTTTAGAGAAACAAAGACTTGTAAAGTCTCTTACTTACATAGGATAGCGTGTAGCTAGGTAATAACTATAACAAGATAATGTACTTAATTTATGAATATTAAAAAAAGCTCTAAACTACTAGAACTGCACTTGATGAAATAAAATACAGACGAATAATTGAGAACCTCTTCCTTTTGTGAGGTCGGTTAAAAATGATTATATCTGTAACGACTTTCTGCAAGTTTTCAAGAGATGACGCCACTAGTACTTTTGAATCACGCAGTGGAATACTCGTAACATTTTGCTTTATACAAAATTCTAATTATGACTATCGGAGAATTGGCGCACCCCATCCATAATCGCCTAGCCTATTAGGTGTTTCCATTTGCCAAATATCAAAATGTTAAAGCTAAAATCATTGGTTTATGCAATATACGTTTAAAGTCAATTTTTACAAGAATAATGTCACTATACTGATGTTAAAACTTAACGTTTTTATAACATTAGTATTTTTGTTGAGATATCAAAATTCTATCCATATAATATCTAAAATAACGTAACAAAATCATCGCGTTTAATTTCGATATTACGTAATGTAATTTAGTAAGTTGCTTTAAGTAATGTACTTTCAGTTTTAAGTCTTAGCCACATTTGTTAAGCCAATTAGTTAAGTAAGTGAGAAAAAAACAACTTAATAATCAGTTCGTATTCGACTGAAAATTATCTGACGTTTGGCCTCATCAGAGACCTTTGATGACTTTCTTTTTAGGTAAATGTTATTTAAAAGATAACTATTATTATTATGTCAATGTTACAGATAATTTTACGTATTTATGAACAATATCATCCAATAAATGTGATATATTTAGCCTTATTATGATATTGTTAAAATAGATTATTATTATCAATTAAATAATGTGGTAAACATTTTTTTGTTTATTTTTTCTATCAGTCTGTGGTTTTTAAATAATATCCAAGTATGATTTACGTACCTTGTTACTTTATTACTTTTGACAAATTATGTCGAATGTTTACCTACATGCTACCATAATGCTTATGTTTTGAAGGGTGTGGTAAAGATATGGTTATACACAGCGTTCTGATTTAGTTCTCAGGAATAAAATCTTTGACGCATCTTAAGTAGTGTGCCATCCTATCTGATTTGGACGATATGAGTCGAAATAATTACGGGTGGCAATTCCAGTATCAGATAGGCTGATCGGCATTATATTAATCATATCTTTACTAGATAATACAAAGGGAAGTAACATAACTTTATCAACTCACTTGAATCAAGATCATAGTTTATAAAATGTGTTAAATCAAACAGCAAGATATTTATTATGCACATTAATTTATTAGATTAGATACGTAGATATTGTTAAATATAATGTCAAATAGTAACAATAAAAATTAATAGGATAGCGTTTCTGCATTTGTATAATTAATATGGCCACATTATAAGAATTCAGGTACATACAAAAAATAAATCTTACAAATATTGCAGATTGCTTACATGTTACAATAATTTCATTTCCATAATTTCTATTAGTCTTATTGATTTCATAAAATCTCAAAATATTAATAACAAATACGATAAATATCAATTCGACCCTTATTTAGGTAGTATGTCATGATGCATTCACAAATACAAAAATAGAAATATAAATATATCCAGTTCGTAACATTCGTATAGAAAAAGATATATTATTTATAAAACTGTTTGGATAAATTATTCCCATGAAGATTGCTTAACATTTACTTATGAGGATTATCTGATTCTTCACCTCGCTACTTACTCACAATTTTACATTAACAATTTGAAACATTATAACAATCTAACAGAGGATGATGCTATGTCACCACAAATAATTCTATCCGTATTCTACTTTTCATAGTTAATGTGAATAAAATCTTTCTAACTAGGTGATGTTTCGACGTAGAACTATTTCATAAGGCTAATTGTTGTAAAAATTGTATTAAAATATCATTCAGATTTTATCTCTCAATCTATTTACAAAGGAACAGGAACGGCAGCTCGCTCGCCTCGCTCTGACACACTCTTATCCTACACCGCATGCGGCTACTTTATTGTCCTCGAGGACGACAACTACACTACAAAATAGTACGAAAATTTATTAACCTGACGTTGTTATTGCAAATGGCACTCGGAACGAGTGGCACACTCGTTTGTATTATATTATCTACACCTATTTCTACTTTATATCACAAAAACGCTTCAATTTAAGCCTCGTGTAATTTAGGACGCCACGCTCGCTCGCCTAGGAACTGATTGCAGTTGAAACAGGCACAGGAATGTGACCAGCAACGGACGTCACCTGTGAAGCGTTGCACGCAGCCAATCCGGAACCCGCCGGAAACCTCGCTTCGGGTTGCTTGCCATCGCTGCTCCAAAATGGGCGCTTTTACCTCCCGAGTCTTTCTTCACAGCGTCAGTAGAAGGACGGATGCCAGTCCACTGTAGGGTGGAGCACTACAGGGGAAGTAGGCGCGGGGGCTGTTGCACCCAATGCAAGGCAATCGAAACAATAGTTAATGCCACAATTATTGTCCCAAAATTGCTGGCCTTTGCATTGGAACCGAACGGCTAATTCCAACCTTTGTCCGGACGATATACATGGCGCATATAAAACAAATTGAAAACGATCCGAGAAACCATCGCATGAACCTTGCACGTATGTAGTTGTTAAGTCTGTGTATGTCTTCCATCGATTCATGGTGTAACGAATGTGCACAGTCTTATGGAAGTCCAAATTTCTTACTCGCACCGAACCGCATACGGTTACGTGAACGCCGTCGCAGACGCGCGCACTCTCTAAACAAACATTCTGCTTTTCCAATTTATCAGTAACATCATTTGGAAGCTGAAATAGAGGTACCAAAGTAAGAGCACCGAGCCGCGGAGGAGCCCGTGCCGGTGGAGAGCTTTGCACATCGCATCCGGAGAGATCATCGTAGGCAGATTTTGGAATAACTGGAATTTCATCCATAAATGTTTTTACATCCGCTAAGTCAAGTCCAAGAACGTCAGCAAAACGCACAATTTTTTTACGTCCTGGCGTCCCGGGTGGAGTTTTACCAGTTTTAAGGGATGAACAACGCCGAACACGCTGTGGACGATCGTCTTCCACTTCATCCTCTGGTTTCGTTTCTATACTTAAAAGAGACGGATCGATTTCAGGTGCTGGTGATGAACTGTTTTCGGCGGAAGCTTCACTGGTGACTATTTCAGTTAACTCATATTTTACTTCATTTGAGACGACGTCCTTTTCAATTGACACTTCGGCAACTTCTTCATTCGGAATTTCAAAATTGGTAATTGACAAATTTTCTATATCTTCTGTGATATCATTTTCTACACGCTGCTCTGATACCTCTTCATTACCGTCAGATGGGTCACTCTTAGCGGATTCGAATTCTGAATCACTATCTAATGTTGAGTTTACAAGTAGTGGCAAGCTCAAACGCTCTGATTCTACAATTGATGAAGGTTGAGCGGCACAGTCGACCTCATCGAAGCTATTCTGGCGAGCACAACCTTCAAATGTTATTGGAGAATATAGTGGTTTTTCCACGTGGCCATTTTCACGTGGGGCCGGCTGATGTTTCACTGGTGATTCTGTGTAAAAGGCAGTCGAAAATCTGAACCCATTTTTTTTGTCCGGTTGTTTGAGCATCATCTTTGTCCGCTCCTTGAGTTCAGGGTCGGAGCTAACATCATAAAAAGGTGGATCATTATCTGCAGTGGAAGGTCTCGGTAGGAATGACGCATCAGTCTCCTCGACGGGGCTGGATGGGCTCTCGCATTCTAGTTCGAAATCATAAAAGGTGTCGAGTTCCCGTTGCGAAGTTCCTGATGTGGTGGGTCGGTGGGTGGCAGGGCTGTCGCGCGCAAGCCAGCTGCTCTCGCCCTCGTCGGCGGCCCCGAGGTTGCGTAGCCGCGAGTTGAGATGGCGCGCGAACTCCGCCGCGCGCCCTCGGCAAGACATCGGCAGTAGCGAGGTCAGTCCGCACTGCGACCCGGCGTGATCACCGCTCATCTGCGTCTGGAAAGTACACAAAAATAATATTAATTATGAACATATTCAACACATAAATTTATGAATCTATACTTATATTATAAAGTTTAAGAGTTGGTTTGTTTGGTTGAACGCGCTAATCTCAGGAACTACTGATTCCTGGTTCAAATTGAAAAATTGTTTTTGTGTTGAATAGTATTCAATATACAATATACAATTTACTTATAAAACTCGATTCTAAATTATTGTTAATAGCATCCTTATTATCTAAAAAATATAATTTGTCCTAACGTTTTCAAAACCACACCATTATTTCACAAATATGTATAAAAATACCTGATTATTTTTAGTGCTATGTAATACTTACCCTAACAACTAGTTAACCATTGTAATTTGTTATGAAACAATAAATGAATTATTCGTCTCTGTTAACTACTGCAATGACACAGAAGTTGAATGTCGAGTCAAGAGTGAACGACCTCGATAAGATAATAAAATTACACGGTTTGCTATGATCTCGCATTACTGTCCCGATAAGACGATATGTAAAAAACGTGGCGTGAATGTACTATGAGACAACTCTACAATAATAGTTTTACAATGTTTACACTCTTATCTGTCACGTTTGAAAACAATGAGCTACTTTAAAAGTGTAATTTGCCTAACCAATAAACACATGTATGTAATAAAAACTATGAATGAAAATATCATCTATTATTATCGTATTGTTGTCCTACTGGTGGACATGAATGAGATGAGACACAGCTCACAAGGGTTCATGATTTTTCTTTCGCGTTTTCGATTGAGTGTTTTGGGAGTTACGACATTTTAGTAAGTGCATAGTGTAATTTTCCAGGATTCGAACCCCCGAAAATAATAGGTAATATATGTAAGCTGTTGATTTTATTTCAACTTTTAATAAGCGTATAGCTTATCGAATATCAATATTTGTAGTTCGTAGCATATATAGATTCATAACTACAAAAATCATGACTTTTTGTGGAGTATTTAGACGAACAAACAGGCAACTGCAAGTTCTAAAGCTAGACTATTACTTCGTATACAAAATTTTAATATTGCCTTAAAATTATCATTTTAAAACTATTTTAAGGGTGAGCATTGCTATATCTGAACTTGTTTCCACTGCGTTCATACCGTTCCTTTAACAACGTCGAGAATCGATCCATTTCGGAGGTCACACTGCCCTAAATCTCCGACGCTCATTCACACAAGGTCAATTTAGATTCTTTAATGTTCAATTGGATCTGATTAGGTCAAATATGTATTAAAAGTACGTTGATAATAATTAATTTACAACGATAAAGTACATAAAAAGCTTAAAAGATACTGATAAAGAGATATTGGTTAAGGTCATTAACAAATAGGTCTTACAGAATATCCGACACAGGAAAGCGATTTTGTCGTATCTCGAAAACATACGATTTTTTTGTGTTATACCTAAAATCAACTGCACTAATTTTACAATACTTCCATGAATAAAATATAATAGTGTATAGTTTGAATTTTAATATTTACAAACTAGATACTAGTAAATCATCTAATTTGAAAGATAAGGATTTTTTTCAAAGGTGTATTTGGATACGACAAAATTGCTATCTGGCGTCGATATGTGTAGCATTTTGATAAAATTTGATAAGCAAATTTCTGATGGGTTTTTTGTATTAAAATCTGTTATGATTACGTCATGTTTTCATTGTGAGTTGGAACAACAAACGTTTTATTGTCGTCTGCAGAATTGGTCTAAATTAAACGAACTACGTCCGCAGAGTGAATTGTTTGCATGTGACAATTTGACAGTTAACATAATATAGAATCAGGCATAACTTTGTATGTATTGGGATTCCAAAAAACTTCCACTCTCAAAATTTTAGAACTCCTGAAAGAACCTTCCAGGCACCACTATACGATTTAGCAAGTAGTGATAGATACCTATTAGATTTGGTATTAATGTATCAGGGTATATCTTACTAATACTGTGTGAGCATATTACACATCTGAAATGTATCTACCTAGTGAATTTCACCCCTTGTTTCCGTTTGTTGCTCATTTGTTTCATCATCATTTTATAATTTG
>DWNE01002218.1:0-19443 GCA_018249875.1 Cecropterus toxeus | reverse complement strand
AATGTTTAAATATTTATTATATTAAAAAAATACAAAAACAGAATACATATTATATATATTATATTCATAACAATGTGTCGGGTACTTATTAAATTTCTAATACCAATAATATTAAAGATTGACCAAACACCAATTAAAGATAAACTTTAGTCCGCGAGGCCACTAAATACTCGACCAGTACAAGCCGGAAGCTTAACCCATCTTCCACTTGCCAGGGACACGGCTGTAAATTCCCGGAATAGAGATTTAAATCAACGCATCTGAGTGATATAGGAGTGTGACGCTCGGGATTATGTTCATAGGTGTTGTCCGTCGAGTGTACGGTTTGAGTAAGAGAGACTTGTTTTGTTTGTTCTGTTTGTTTGTTTAGTGGAGGATAATTTATACTTTTAAAGTAACAAACAAGCATGTAGTTCACCTGATGGTAGGTGGTCACTGCCGCCCATGGACATGTGTAAGTCACTACATATGGAACAGGAGTTCTATTCGATCACAGGTGCGTTGCTACTCTCGAGAACTAAGTTGGTCACATGAAAGTAAATTGGCAACCACACCCTTCTACCGACACTCAAGAACTAGGCGCCAAAAATAGTTGTGACCGTGGTACCGCCCAGGTTGAAATAAATTGGTTTTAGCAGCTGGTAAGCTTACCGATAGGACAGGTAATAGGTTCCGGATTCGGTCCTGGACCAGACAGAGAATTTTGTGTCTTGTGTGAAGCTATGCGCGTTAAATGAGTCAACAGTTAAAGAAATACATCGGTAGCATAATTAATATTTCCACAAAAACGAAATTGAAGTATACAAATCATGTAAGCGTTCTGGGGTTGACATGTATACCAAATCAAAACAGACTCATGGCACCGTAAGTGTGATTGGGGGTCTCTTCGACCCAAGGGTTGACAGGTCTCTCGGACCCCAAGCTCGTTAACACCTATGAAAGAAAATCGAGCCCAGTATGTTTTATTTGAATTTAATTAAAAAATGTGAATTTACAAGCAGTCTAATATTTGTTTTAGTATTTAACTTGCTAGTGTTTTCCATCCCGTACATGGGGATGGTACATATGGGTGTGATAACTTAGTGGTACAAAGGCTATTTACATAAGCCGAAATTTCCAGGGTTTGAATCTTGAATATGTTTGGTTTTAAGTTATGTGTGTATTATAAACTAATTGTCACATGCTCTAATGGTAAAGGAAAATACCTTAGGAAACCTACTTTCCATAAATTAATTTTATACCAATTCTATCGTACCTAACCCATTTGCGATGTCTATTTATCTGCACTTGGTTAGGTTAGGTTTTCTAATAAGAAAAGACTCGAGCTTAGGAGTTAATCAATAACAGATTGGTAATCCTCATACATAATATTCAGTCTCATTCCCAAAACGGAGAACGGAAACAGAATTCTTTTTGCTACATCAATATTTTAAAAATAAGTTTTAAATTGTTATTATGGTACAAGTGTATTATTTTATTATTATTATTTTGTAATTTCAACTTAATAAAGAATTTAGGCATAAGTGCGTCGCTATCAACACCGATTCCGAATTTGATATGTCAAGATGGATTCGCCTTTCAAGAATATAAAACGATCTTACAGAACAGCATAGATATTAACATTACACACATATTACATATGTGAGAAATACGATAGCCCTACTCGTAATTCACGCTGTTGCTACGTAAAGTACGCCTCGTTGCTTCTGCAATCTATATAGTTAAGCAAGATCGAGAATTGGATGGGTGACCATACGTGGTTGAACGCGCGTTGCTTCGAAAAGCATGCTAGACTGCTATACTCTATGATGAACAGTTTTCGATTCGAAAAGCTATACGCTAAAGCCAAAAAAACGTAACTTTTTAGGCTTTTGTTTCGTATCATTAGCTTAGGTTAGTTCAGGTTAGGTTTAAATACATCTTACATGATTTGGCCATTAATACGTGCTTCTTCACCCATTTGTGTTGGAGAGACTGATGAAGAATGTAGGCTACAATGTGGTACTTCAATCGTAGAGTTAATAAGAATTTATAATATAAACGTTATATACACCTTGTGTGAATAAAATAAATATATTTGTGTATATGACAAAACTTTGCAACGAGCATTCATTTCACGTGATCGTATGTGGCAACTACCACTCGTGAACATCTGTAAGACGGGGTCGGTTACGGATGCGTTGCTACTAAAGTACTACTCCTAGTATTACTCCTTCAAACTAGAACACACAAGCGGTTTGGAGTATTTTGGAATATTGGTGTGACAGTCGAACTGCAAATGTTATACCTTCAAATAAAAGTTGCGACATTAAACACTAAATAAATATAGCGATTTGATTCATAAAAACGCTACCTTCTTGTATATTACACCAGCGGAACGCCAGAACAATCTTCCAATTATTTATCAACATCTGTCTGGCAATGTCGTTTAGGGCATAGGTTTGTGTACTTAAACAGATTCCAGGTCACCTTTTAATTAAACTGACTGTCTTTATGTAGCATAGGGGTTTCGATTTGTGTTAAGTGGTCATTAAAACATGTCAAAGTGATATTAATAATGACGATACAACAAGACGAGACGATACAAATAAGTACTTGTGGTTTAAGATCATTTATTCTCAAAAGAATTGGTTACAATTCACTTAAATGAGAACTTACGATTAATACATTATATTCATTAGTAATAAGCATGAGGGTAGACTTACAAATGATATCTGGATGTCAATTATAAACAATACTGCAAAGGCAGTATAGATGGCTGGTCGGCTGGATAAAGAACCCCTGTTCTATATGAAGTTGCTTACAAATTTCCATGAGCGGCAGTGACCACTTACCATCATGTGGACTGCATGCTCATTTGCTACTTCAATAATACAAAAATTAAAAAAACTAATGTCTGTCTACATATACAAAATAAGTACAACGAATCGAGAACATTTCAAAATTGAAAAAATATATGTATGTGAAAACAGCTCTGTTTTCGTACTAAAATTCGAAGAAGCCTAATAATAATAAATTTGAAGCACCCAAGTACGTGTAAGAACCTTGGCTTACACGAGATCAATATGAGATAGACCTGCTATAATGGGAAAAATCTGGAAACTCTTGACAGAAAAAATTAAGGCGCTATAAAAATGAATATTAGTTTGTCTAGATAGAATAATCTATTACATACTCGTATTATGTTCTATAAAAGCAGTGATAGCCTAATGGTTGAAACTCGGCCTCTCAATCGAGCATCCGGGGTTCGAATCCCAGGCACGCACCACTGATTTTTCTAAAATTATGTGCGTATTAGAATTGAATTATCACTGCTTTACGGTGAAGGAAAACATCGGGAGGAAACCTGCACATCTAGAGTTCTCAAAGTCTACCAATTAGCACTTGGCCAGCGCGGTGGACTATGGCCTAAAACTCTGTCACTCTGAGAGAAGACCCGTGCCTAGCAGTGGGACAATAATGGGTTGACGAGAGAATGTCCATAAAAACCACTAAATATCACAGGGCGGATGGAGAGTGTTGTAGTATATCACGTGTATTATTTTTTTCAGCAAATGCTCGATTACTCAACCGAAAAGCAGCGTTACGTTTATAAAATTGACTTGAAAGATGCCTATCCAATTATTGGTGTGGATGAAAATTTTGCTAATCTGTGCTATCCGTGTATTTTATAATTATAACAAAAAATAAGATTCTTTGTAGGTACTAAAAATACACGTGACATAGGGTTGGGGGGTAGTCTAAACCTCACCATGTATCGCTAAGGGGGAGAGGGGTTAAGAAATTCCAAAAAACCATCACGTGATTAATGTACGGCCCCTTATAGCATAGTCGTTTTCAGTGGTACCTCCAACGGCGGGCGTTCAGCTGGCACAACCGGTCCGCGCTGTTGGTGCCCCTCGTGCAGATCCTCTGCCTCGTGTACGCGGCGGTGTGCCCGCTGACCAGGGTCACGGACCATCGTCACCACTGGTGGGACGTACTGGCCGGCGCTGCTATGGGCCTCTTCACTGTTGTTTACACAGTAAGTGGAATGAAATGGTTTTATTTTGTACCCGTGTGTTTTATTTTGTGTTGTGTTTGTGTTGTTGTTGTGTTTTGCTACGGGATATGCCAGGTGGTAGAACCAATGTAGTTCGACCAGGGAAGTACCACCGCCACACCTATGTCTAGCGTGAAGCAGTTCTTGCGTTTCGGTGGAAGGGTGTGTTTGCCGGCTAATTTTTATATGAGGCGACCATCTCAGTCCTCGGGAGTAGCAACGCATCTGTAATAGACTTCATATAGAACCCCTGTTCTATATGAAGTTGCTTACAAATGTCCATGGGCGGCAGTAACCACTTACCATCAGGTGGGCTGCTTGCTCGTTTGCTACTTCATATTTATAAAAAAAAACCGGCAAGAAGACGAAAGTACAAAGTAAATTTAGGTATATTCGCGAAAAAAATAAGTGGTATTCTTGATACATTTTCACATATTTTGCAGAACCTGTCAATAACGGCGGCTGATCGTGTAGGTGGCTTCCTTCCGTGTGCGCAATATCCGCCACATCGCGTGTCGTGAGCCACCTTAGCGCCTCACGTAACACATTCATGCTTATTGCAACCAACGCTAATTTATTTCAGAGCTTTAAAACGACCGGTTTTTCAAACGTGGGAATTAGGAGTTGCTTAAGTTGAGCGCAATTGGTATGTTATGTTCAAACAAATTTTGAAGCATATGATAGCACAAAGCTAAAGTTAAGTTGCTTCTCAGTAATGTCCAGGGTAATGTCCATTTAAGCGTTGTTATCGTTCGGTATAAGTAATGCTATTTTAGTTGGTATATGTATTATGTGGCATTGTATTCTATTGGTCGAAACTTTTCCTTGGAAAATACTTATTGTGAGCAATCAATTTTGAAAATGTATGATCTTTTACCGCCCATCAAGACAGCTCCTACCTTCGTCGTTGACTGTGGTAACTTATATATGTAGTTAGTTACTACGGCTTATTGTTAATGATAGTTATCTTGTTAAAACAGTATAAATAGCACTCGTACTTTATCTTATAGCTTTTACATGTTTTTATTCTACATATAAAATAAACTGTATTTAAATAATATTTTGATCCGATGGTTCTTATTATTGGATAATGTAAGAATATTTACTTATCATCAATGTTAAAATATTGGCATTTCATTTAAATTTGCATTTTACTTGAAGCCTTAGCAGTTTGAGGTTTTACTTACAATCAGTCTTCCGTGGCAATAATTTGGGGATTTCTTAAATTTGCATCAAAGAGCAAGGATCGGCAAATCGCGTCGCCGGGAAAACGCTTACACTTGATAAATTTCGAAGAGAAGTGAACACAAGGAACTTTTTGTTCGTTTTGTCTGGATCTGAATGACTTTACTAACTGCGGTTTATTAGTTTTTCGTTGGAAAATCATTTTTTATGTAATAAAAATAACCAAGGAGTATGCAGTCCACCTGATGGTAAATGGCCAATGCCGTCCATGATAATAATAGTAAAGCCTTTTATTTTTCCAATAAACCTAGACTATTACAGTTAAACTATTTTTATACTTTCTTAATTCTATGTTAGTGACTCTAATTATAAGTGTTAATGTTAGGTTTTCTTTTTGCCTTTTACTTATAGGAACACCATTGTAAGGTATAGGCCTCCTCTAATTTATGCCATTTTTCCCTGCTCTGTGCTAGTTTTATCTAGTTTTTCAACCCTCCAAATGCAGGCCATAAACACCTGTAATCTACTAGATAAGATTTAAGTTCTCTCTGAAGTTGGCGACAGAAGCGTTGCTACCCCTGACGACTGAGTTCAAAACGCCTAAAAATAAGAGGCCCTTCAAATCAGAACATCTCATGCTTGAAAGTATTGTTATAAGGCAGAAACAGATGTCACACTGCCTCGGAGTGAAACCAAAGTAGTTTAATTTCACTCTTGTTGTACATATAGTTTAATACTTTTTCTAGCATTGATAAAAAGGCTATAATAAAGGAAAAGGTAAAGGAATATAATAATAATAATATTAGAGTTTGATTAGGACGTGATATAAAGAACCAATTTATACCCAAGAATCATTCGACTCTATGCTAACGTAATAACCTAAATGCAAGATAATTATAATTTAGTGTGCCTGGCGGGGAATAGAAAATTATAATACAGTGAGTCTGTCGGAGGGTTATCAAGATATCAATTGTCTGGTAACCTGGCCTCAATGGTGACAAGATACTTCATATTATTCCTAAGATAGAAAAAATAGCTTTATATTAGGTATGAGTAGTCATTTTAAACACCTTTAGCTGCTAATCCCACGCTTCTCCAAACTCAACAGTAGCCCCTTGTTGCTATCACGGTTAGCGACGATGGACTTTCAGCTCTTATAAAATGACGTAACTCTTGCTCTAATGGGCTCTTACATTCTAAGTAACATGTACATACTGTAATTACAAATGAAAAGTATATCAGTAATTTATTTCAGAATTGAGAGTAACAAATACAATTATTATAATGTATTGTGATAAAATTAATTTAATTTACAATTTAATTAAGCTACTACATATGCAAATACTATCCAAATAATATGAAAATTCATTGTTTTCTGTACTAATAGACCAGTTAACAGCTGCTCATCTCGTTCACACTTCGCTTGACCTAGTTACGCGGCATGTATATGCTTGTGACGAGTTAACTAAACTTTAACTGGGAAATGCTTACGATATATACTAATACAGTTGTATAACTTTATTTATTTCACAAATGTCTATTTTGGGTTGAAATTGTAGGTACTTATGTCACATTGTGGAGGTCGCTAAACATGCAAAAACGACCAGAACAAGTAGAAGTGGGTTGGTGGAGACCTAAATTCAGTGTTACTGACGAATGTTCTACATCTCTTATGAAATTTTCTGCCCAATATTTGTCAATATATTCTGTTAATGCGTTAAGATAAATTATAGTGAATTCTTGCTTCACAATTGTTATGTCAAACAAGCCTTTAAAAACAAATTATAAAAAAGAACATATTATACAAACAAAGAAGAAAAACCCGCTGAGTTCCTTGCCGGGTTTTTTCAGTTGAGGTCGTGTTCCGATTCGGTGGTAGTGTAAGAAAAACAAATATTGTAAATGACAATTTATAAGTACACCCATAGGGTACGGATAATGGTACGGAACTCTTTGTACGCGATTCCGACTCGTGCTTGTGGGTTATTTATTATAAATTAGGGCCAAAGCTTAAGTAGGTACTAATGATGATAAAAATGTATTCGCCTATCGTTTGCTCGTATTTCACCCACGGCTGCCTCGATCTCCACTGCTACACGCCGGCGGAATACGAAAACGAGAAAACATTGATTCGAGTCGTTAATTTGTGAGCGGCCCGACAAATGCCTGATTCAATAAATTCCGGTTCGACAACATAACTTTTTAAATGAGTGATACATATACCTGCAGTTGTATAAGATGAATGATTGATTTTAAAAATGCATTTTTTTTTGCGAAAATAATATTTGAGCATGTTTATTTTGCTTTAGAGATATCGATATTTAGAGATTGAAAAAAAAAACAACTCGAATATAATTGGAGTTTCTTTAAATTATCTGTAAATAAAATATTAGAATTTAATTTAGTGAAGCAAATGTAAGAAAAGGGTTATGCTATTTTTTATAGTCAATTCTCAAATGTATCACAAAATACTACGTTTTGAATATTCTGAAATCAACAATTACCTTATACAAAGAGATATTTACAAGTAGTATATGTAGGTATCATTTTAGGATACGGTAGCTATCTTACGAGAATATCGCTGCCTTGTTTTAAAGCTATGTCATTTATGTACTTAGGTCTCTCAAATTGAGTTCTAGATAGTCACTTATCTGGCAGTACGACTAATAAATTCAATGAAATTAGGTTATACACCCAGATATATTTCCCTAAATTTCAAATATAAAAGCAAAACCAAATTTTAGAATTTGCGGAGCGTAAGTTGAAAATGCAGAACCAATGCCGAAATTTTACGTATTAATCAATTTAAAATTTTATATTCAAAAATATTTGGGTATGGTGTAATCAAATATATTTGAATAGATACATTGGCTATGTTAAGGTTTTAGAGATATAAAAATAATATATTCTTTATTCATATCAAAATTATATTGTAGCAAAACCTGTTATGAGATTTTATTTTGATAGGTTTTCAATTTCAATATATTTAAGGAATATATGATACACAATTCAGTATAATCTATCTATACTTCTATACTAATATATAAAAATGAGATGGTGTGCGTCTGTGTGTTGCTCAATCACGCAAGAAGCACTGGTTCGATTTACATGAAATTTCGCAAAGATGCAGCTTATTTAATGGTTTTATTATTTAATTTTAGGTTTCAGACTTTCATATTTTCATTTTCAATAAAAGGAGAACACTAAAAATAGCAAATTTTTGATAGTATGTGCCAGGGTAACATTTAGTTTTCTATCCGGAAGGTCCTTGTTACAAAAGTAATGAACTTGAAAACATGTAGCGCACGGCCACTTCAGTTAGTAGATATATATTCAAAATATCAATAAATCAAAAAAAAAAACGAGTTAACTTTACTAATACGTCCAACGTTTATTTTGGTAATCTTTCTTAATAAGTCAAAACTGTTTCATAGAAATTATTTTATGGTTTATGTAAATACTTAAATAATTTCTACTGGGAAATGAACATTTCAACATTTCTACTTGAGAATGTAGCGTTATAGGAAGGAAAAATGTATAACGTTGTACTGAATGTAGTGATATATGTTCAGGTAGAACACGAGGACGAAACTTCATTCATCTCTGCCTATCCCGCAAAGCACGTAACAACGAGTAGGTACTCTTTTGTTTATGGTTTCCACAAGCTACAGGCATACATTATTCCGAGTTGAGGAGAGGGAAAAGTAATTCAATCCAGTTTTCTGAAAATTTCTTCGGAAACAAGCGGAGTTTCTGCGAACGGGGAATACCTTTGTATATCTATTTACAAAACTGTGTGGTACGAGTTACCTAACACAATTTTTGCACGACAATCTTCAACAAATTGAAACAGAAGTGTCCCCTTGAGCGGTTCTGTTGGATATCTGATAGAATTCGATATCTTCGTTAGAATTCCGAGCCACTTGCCCTGTTGGTTTAGACGCGTGATTAATATATTAGGGGTTGAGGATTAGCCACCGCCTCAGAATGTGTAATGAGCTAACCGGATAAACAACTTGGTATTTAATCATTGTAAATTTACTTACATATAAACAATGATAAATTGTTTGTTAGTCTAATGTATGTGTATTATACTAATAGGTAAACGTAAACGCTTTCTACACCCATAACCCCACAGTAGGATTTTCTCCTGTGTCATGGGTGCTATGGACACACTAATCTCTAAACTCATCATTCACATTTCTGTCTGGCGTGTCAGACCGGTATGGTGACCGCACCGCCACGCGGGTCGTCAAATGCAAAACATTTGAACGCATCTCGAAGGATATTAACCTATATTTTTTCAGAAACTTAGCAATTTAGCATCAAGTGCTCTACATATCTAACAGAAAATCAATGAAAAAGTTGCATAAATTCTCAAGTGGATAATTCTACGGTGCATCGGTGCATTGTGGTGGAAAACTATCCAATTGCCAAGTGATACCCATGTGATTCATATGAGGTGAATTTAATCGCACAGTGTAAAACTACAGGGTAAAATAAATTCGTTGTTTCTTCTTTTTATTGCTAGAAGAAATATATAAGTTGGAGATATTCAGGTAAATGAGATTCAAAATAATATTCCCTAGGCTTGACATAGTTTATTACTATTATTTCGTTTCATTATTAGGGATATGTTATTAAGGTAGACTCTTTTAGGGTTCCGTAGCAAAAAACGGAACCCTTATAGATTCGTCATGTTGTCTGTCTGTCCATCTGTCCGTCGGTCCGTCTGTCCGTTTGTCACAGCTACCTTATTCGGAAACTACTAAGACTACAGAGTTGAAACTTGGTAGGTAAGTGAACTTTGTAAACCGCTTACCGAATAATGTAAAAAAACATATTAAATTCAGGGCTCCCCTTTGATGGAACTGAAACTCAAAAAAAATCATCTTACCGACACTTGTGGGGTGTCTATCGAAAGTCTTCAAAAATGACATTGAAATAAGAAATAAGCCCTTTCAAAGCGGTAAAATGTGCCCCCCCCCCTCTAACTTACTAAAGTAAAAAATATGGATATAACATGTGATGTGGATGTCAAGGAAAACGGAATTGTATGCGCTGCATGTAATTTGTGCTAGTCAATGAAGATTTATATATTAAATTTATATATTTAACCACCCGCCAGGCGAAGCGGTTACCATACCGCTCTGACTCTCAGTGGGTTCCGGGTTCGATCTCCGGCCAGGCAGACACCTTAATGATAAGTTTAGCTCGTTCTGGGTCTGGGTGTTATTGTATTTCCCAAAACACAGAAGATAATAATAGGGTGGAACTACGAGTGTAGAATGCGTTTATATATTAAATCTTCATTCATTCATTTTCACAAAATTAAAATGCTATTTGCAAAGAAGCGATAGTAATTAAAAATTCGTATCTCATTAGAAACTGGTTCATAAACATTTTTTTTTATCCGATTGAAGTAGCAAACGAGCATGCAGTCCACCTGATGGTAAGTGGTCACTGCCGCCCATGGACACCAGTAAGCAACTTCAAATAGAACATGGTTTCTATCTGAAGTCAATCACAGATGCGTTGCTACTCCCCAGGACTATGAGGGTGGCCTCATATAAAAGCGAGCCGGCAACCAAACCCTTCCATCGAAGCGCAAAAAATGCTTCACGCTAGAAATAGGTGTGGCAGTAGTACTTCTCCCGGTCGAACTACTCTGGTTCTACCACCTCTAAAATATCTTCTTACTATTAGTAGTTTAATAAACTTTAAAATGTAGAATGTATAAAATAATTCTGTATTAATCTACAATAATATAGTTTAGAGACAAAGTTTAAAGACACATATTATAGCTATATGGCCAAAGTAAATTAAATCAAATAGTTCCAAGTTAACATGTAAATAAGTTGGAAAGGTAGTTAAGCCGTTGAACATATTTTAACAAAACTTTCTAAACGGCTTATGTATATAGTAGCTGTTCAGAGAAACTTTGAGTAATAATTCATAACAAAAAAAATATATATAAAGAAAAAATAAACAGATTTTCTCGGGCTAATAAATATAATATCCAAGATTTTCTCGGGCAAAATATTATAAGATATTATTCGAGGCTGGCTGTCTTACCCGAGGGCCACATAACACTCATCTTTTTCATCCACGCATTTTTCGCACGGCGTTATAAGCGTTAAAAATAATTTGTGCATTTTTTTGTGAAATTTTGCTGCATTTTTAGGGTTCCGTACCCAAAGGTAAAAACGAAACCATATTACTAAGACACCGCTGTTCGTCTGTCCGTCCTTCTGCCGTTATGGATGGTGATAGCTAGATAGTTAAAATTTTTACCGATTATGTGTTTCTATTGCCGTTGTAACAAAAAATATTTAAAACAGAACAAAAATAATAAATTTAAGGGGTGCTCCCACACAAAAAATGTGATATTTTTGTTCAATATTAATAATGAAACGATACTTGAAATATTCAGATAGACATATTGTTACCGTTTTTACTGTTTATTAACCGACTTCTCAAAGGAAAATAGGTTATCTATTCGTCACGTATATATTTATAGATAATGGTACGGAACCCTTCGCGCGCGTGTCTGACTTGCACTTCGACCGGTTTTATTTTAATGATGAACTAACTTAATAAAGCATAAAGGTGACCTTAAAAGTTAAGCTTGAAGCTCCTTTTATATGTACGAGCGTAATCAAAGGCTGTGGGCACTACACCGCTCCATTTTTTTAGAATACCGTCTACCGTACGACTTCTGCGAATTCTAAGGCGCAGGTCAGACATTCATTTATGTTCTTACAAAATGTATAGGATGTAAGAGTGAATGAAACATCTCGTACACGCTTATCTCTCGACACCTCTGAGAGATTGCGTCTAACGTTAATATGGAATTTAAAATTGTGCAACCTTAGTTCCATGATCTATAAATAGAATTCGTGTTACCCTCTGTATTTGATACATTTTTTTGCGAAGAGGGCGCCACTTTGGGAACATTTTTAATTACCCTTTTTTTGAACGTGGAAAGTATTTTCTGATTGTAATTATTGTATAAAAAGTATTACGTCATTAAATAAATTAAAACTATATTTTTGACAGAAAAAGTCATGATCGTACAGTGTAAGGTTTTTGTTGGATTAATAAAGATTATTAAATGTAGGTTAATATTAAAGTTTTCTTCAATCACATTATTGCAACGTACAATTTAAAAATATTATCTTACCAGGCAAGGTTCTACACATTTAGTAGGTTATTTCCATACCCATTAATTTTCATGTAACAATAACTCAGTTTATTTAGGCCGTGATATGATAACCTTTACAATTGTCGGTACTATTATTAATTCACCCTATTCGGCACACCGGAGCGTAAACGACTAACTTACAGTGGTTATATTCGCATTCATATAACGAATATGTTTTTGTAGGCGATGGGGATAGTTTTTGCGAATTGTCATCAATCTAACGTTTCCTTGAACTAGTGAGTACAGATGTGGAAGTAATATTCTTTTTTCGATAGCCCATTCGTGTTCCAGTGTGGCACATGTCTCCTCCTCTCCTCTCTCCATTGCGCTGTTCAAGTGCGAATAGTTCTTTACACAACTTTGAGAACCTTAGGTGTATAGTGTGTAGTGTACTTTCGGATGTGTTGCGGTGAAGCAAAACATTCCTCACGTTAAGAGCACCTGCAATGTTTTGCTTCACCGTAAAGTAGTGATATTGAATTTTGATAGGCACAGGTCGGGTAATAATTAAAAATAAATTCAGCAATGATATGACACAGGAATACGGCAATGGTTTAAATTTCTAATTTAAATATATTATATTGTTGATACTGTTATTGAGCACTTGGCACGTACTTTTAATATTTAGTTATGTGCGTAGGTAGTTCAATGAATAGTTACATTTCGGGTTGCGTTTCTCAGAGGACATAATTTTCCCTTGTGGATGTCAAAGGGGGATTAAATAGCTAAAATCCAAGGATGTGGGATCGCCGCCTTGTCTCCTAGCTACTGTCTTGGATAAATGGGGGGCAAATGATTTTAATAAGCGCGGCGACCCCGCAAACTTGGATCCAAGATTTTACTATCTCGTCCTTTACATTACACAATAAATTGCGTCCCCTGAGAAATGCACGTCAAGTCCCAAAAACGCAATATTTCAATGGGTTAATTAAAAATTATCCCACCTCTATGATATTTATAGATTTTATAAACGGGTAAGCAGCCCATCTGATGGTAAGTGGTTATTACCGCCCATGGACATTTGTAAGCAACTTCATATAGAACAGGTGTTCGATATGAAGTCGACCACTGATGCGTTGCTACTCCCGAGGACTGAGATGGTCGCATATAAAAGTGAGCCGGCAACCACCCTTCCACCGAAACGCAAGAACTGGTTCACGCTAGATATATGTAGGTGTGGCGGTGGTACTTCCCAAGTCGAACGACGTTGATTCTACCACCTGTTAAACTGTTCCGGTAGTCCAGTAACTATGATACATTATAATGTAATAATTTTCTTATAATTATCATTTAGAATTCTATACATTACTTTAATAATTATCGTTTCTCTCGGTTTCAATTAACTTCAGTGTCGGCGCTAACGGTTTTTCGCTTATCTGAGTTGAAAGGCGTGGTCCTTTTCATGAAATTAAAATGCTATCTGCAAAGCAACACCGTCTTTAAAATACTTGTTGGAAATAGGGGAGATAATCTCTGGAAAACTTGTTTTACGCTAAATTAGGAACGATTTTGTAGATAAAGTAAAATATCATGATTTATTTTAATAAAGATGAAGCATCAAATGTAACATCAAAAATAGACATTTTAATTCCATACATAACTGTATAGTTCGGGAGAAATAAATAAATAAATAAATAAATATGAAGTTTTTTAACCTTACGACCTGCGTGACGGAGTGGTCACCATACCGGTTTGACACGCAGTGGGTTCTGGGTTTGATCCCCAGCTAAACAGAAATCTGAATGATGTGTTTAGGTCCTGTTCTGTTTCTAGGTGTTTGTGTATTTGTCTTTGTGTGTTCTTGGTACCCATGACACAGGAGTCCTAGTGTTGGGCTATGAGTGTAGAAAGCGTTTTCCTTTTTTTACTTAGGGGTACCAACGCATCTATTGTCTTTCAAAGGTCCACAAGCGAACGTCACTACTTTCCATCAAGTAGCTCATCTACCTTATCATTAGAAACATATATAAAAAGAAAAATGTTTGTATGTCCGATCTGAGGGATCACTTTAATGATACCTAGGGTTTATTTTTAGATATCCATGAGCAACAGTTCATAGAAACTATTACATTTTTTTTACAAGAATGAAGTATTAAACAAGCATGCAGTTCACCTGATGGTAAGTGGTTACTGCCGTCCATGGACATCTGTAACCAATTTCATATAGAACAGGGGTTCTGTCTGAAGTCGATCACAGATGCGTTGCTACTCCCGAGGACTAAGATAGTCGCCTCATAAATAACTGAGCCGTCAACCACACCCTTCCACCGCAACGCGAGAACTGCTTCACGCTAGAAATAGGTGTGGCGGTGGTACTTCTCCGATCGAAGTACATTGGTTCTACCACCTGGAGAATTGGTTCTAGCACATGGACTGCATGTTCGTTCTCTACTTCTATCCTATATAAATTCCTATATCCTATATAAATAAATATTATAAATTCATAATACTTCTTCGATACCATTAAATAGTAGTGATAGCCTTAAGAATGGATATAGCGTTAGTTAGTCTAAGTATCATTCGTATTCATAGCTTTTTGCGAGATCTGGGATGTGGCGGGATTTTAGTTTTTGTTGATTGTCATCAATCTAACCTTTTGTCGAAGATTGAGTATAGACGTTAGGTTAATGACCAAAGCGAAGGCAAGTCGCATGTTAATTCTTAATTTAAGGCTCCAAAGATATTTGCTCGCTATAAGTTTAGATTAAGACGTGAAAATGATAAGAGTTAAATAATGTTCTTTACGGCTGTTACTTCTACACAACGCTCACGCATACAGACATTTAATGTACTACTTTACTCATAATGTATTTACACGAAGTACGTAATATACATGTCACTAAAATTGTTATTTTTGGTTCGTTGTTCCAGCATAATAAATATATAATTAGGTATGTATAATATCATTGGTAGTTTGAGGTTAATTTCATGTGCTTTTGTATAATTTAGGGACTGTTTTTATTCGTTTATTGAGTTACAAAGTTTTGTAATAATTGAATTAGCAAACGAGCATGCAGTGATAGTAAGTGGCTTCTGCCGCCCATGGTCTTACGTAATCTCTTACCTTACTTGCCACAAATGCATTGCTACTCCCGATAATTAAGTTGGAACACCTCGGAGAAGTATGTCTCCCTTACCACACTCTTCAAACCAAAACACAGAAGCGCCAGCACTGCTGTGAGGCAGAAATAATGTTAGGTATATTTAAGGGTTTCCCCCTGTAGCCGGGGAGTAGAATATGACTACGGTATCCCCTGTAGGTCGTAAGAGGCGACTAAGTGAAGTTGAACCGCCCAGCGAGCAACCTCCGAAAAGGACGACGGCATGTGTGGCTGCATGTCGTCGCAAACACCGGCAGGGGGACAATTGCACGTCCCCCAAGAGATGAGCCTGTAAGGGTCGCCGCTGTAGGCGGCTCTGGTGCGTTCTATAGGAGATCGCCCGAGTCCCCTGCAAGTGCTAAGGACGGCCACCGAGGGGGTTTTAGTGGGTAAAAATCTCACATAATCCAAAGTCTCTCCCAAGGCTTCGGTGTACCTTTTAAAATTTCTCCCCGTCAACAAAAAAAAAAGTTATAAGGGTAAGCTATGTTACAACTATCATACATTGTTTGATTATTATTTACAAATATGAATATGTACGACGTTAGGCAGGTCTTTAGACGGGTAGTTGGAAATTTAGGTTCAGATTTCAAGTTAAGTGGTCGATCCCATTACAATGTAGTGGTAGTTTATACATTTATTAATAGTTAGTACTTACTACATCATGGGTTGAGCCCTGAGCCGGTTAACTTTGGAAGTTTGGTGATCTTAGATGTTAGCAGCCCTATAGTTCATTTCGTCAGGGGAGAAATTGTATTAAATTCATGCTACAGACTATAGACTTCAAAGTACGGTATCCTTGTAATCGTAGTTTTGTCAGACAAGCTGTTTCGCGCGGGTGCGTGCGGGTTTTTTTATTCTTTGGATCCTAAATATTTTTAAGGGTAATAAATATTCAACTGTACAATCTTTATATCTTTGTGTCAAAGTTCCTTATTAAATTAGGCCGCATACGAGGTTAGTGCGTAAATAACCTAAAATAATAACAATACATTTATCATCACACATCATCACATCTATCTCGTGGGTCTGCCCGTATATAACTTATAGATGTTTTTTTTCAATCCTGGTCATTTTTAGGACTATAAACCAACATATTTTATTAAAGTTGCCTCAATTTGAATTGGGGCAATTGGTTCATTAGTTCTCAAGAACAATTCATATAAAATATTAAAATCTTGTATCGCATGAAAACTAACTTCACTTAGAAAATACAATCAGATCAATTTATTTCGCAAACACATACAGAAATCTCAATTTATTTATTCGTAAAGATCAAGTACGTTACTTGTTTATCTCTGAAATCTACCGTTGGAATTACCGTCATTACTTTTCTTGAGGACTCTTATGGGACTCCGAATCTCGCCAAGTTGAAAACTTTCCTCTATTGCGTAACAAAAATGAAGCGGCGAGAGAAACGGTGAAATAAACGGTGAAAAGTAACGCTAGTTTAATATTTTTAAAGTTGATATTATTAATAATTTTATAAGTTTCGATGAGACAATAGTCAAAGTCCTCAATTTACTTTGGTCTGAAATGTAGGACGGTAGATCTTAAAATGAGTATCATAAAAACAATAATAAATTAGTATGCAGCTCATAAATATCTGTAGGTACCTGCTGCTATTCTTCATTGTTGAGGCTGCGCGCTGCTTTGGTAGTAAAATAAAAGACGGCTTCGGTAGACCGTTTTATTTTAGAATAAAATAGTGGTACAATTGCGATTTAAAGGAGCATGCGTCTGCGCTGAGGTCTCGTCGCGCACTGACCACCGGGCCGCCGGTGAGGTCAATGCCCCCGATGCGCGCTCCGCGGCCTCGTCCCCGCCGCCGCGCCACTCGTCCCGTCACTTGCGTGGACATCATTGTTAATATATTTTTAATATATCTTTAATTATAGTTCGGCTATAATTACGCACTTGAGTGATTCGGCTTTTGAAGATAAGCTTTTAATATAAAAAATCGGCCATGTGCCGTACCTTTTATAAAAATAACGGCAAATAAATCGCGTTTGATGTATGGGTATTTTGTAACCCCCTTAAATATTTATTTTTTCTTTTTTAAGTATTTGTTGTTATAACGGAAACAGAAATACATCATCTGTGAAAATCATCATGAGATACAGCCTCGAGACAGACAGACGGACATACGGACAGCAGGACTAGGGTTCCGTTTTTACTCTGGATACGGAACCCTAAAAATCATTAACACGTATAAAAAAGTTAGATAATCGACATATCATACTTAAGCAATAGTCATAATTTATTTTAGTGAACATAAAATTTAACATAGTTTGTCTGTATGTTAATATAAATGTCGTATGTAAATAACGACTAAGTTACTTGGCTAACTGAGTCGGCACATAAAATTACCAAGTTGCAATACGGAAACTCGGAATATGTTTATGCATTTCTAAAGTTGTAGAGAAACTGTAGCTGTGTGTTTTACTAAGTCCAAGATGAAGTAACTCCTGACTTCTCTCAGTTCTACATAAATCTTGACGGACTGCAACGACTGAAATATGTTTTGTTGATGTGGACAATAAGAATATATATTGTAAAATAAAAGTCACCTGTCACTATTATTATTGTCTTTTTTCTATACAGTATAGGTATTAAGAGTTCTTGGATAATTACCCGATTGCGCCAGGAGGGAATTTTTTTTCGAGCGTATGTATGTATGTATGTATGTTCGTATGTATGTCCATTTCTTTAGCACGCGCTACAGCCCAAACGGCTTGACGGATTGTGATGTATGACATATCATTAGAATCGTTTGCAAAATGACATCGGCTATATATTTTTCAAAATGCCGCCTGGAATAGAAGAAAAAAGAGGGACGTTTTTTTTCTATTACGACAATTTTCGTTTTAAGCAGTCGGGTTTTTTTCGTTTTAATATTTTAACGATGTTACTAGTCATACGGCAAGATATTTTGGTCATAAAATGTATAACAAAAAAGCCGCTTTCTTTCATAGCCCCACACTAGGATTTTTGGGTCGTGGTTGTCATAGTCATTTACAAAGACAAATACACAAACACACAGACCCAGACATCTAAATTCAACATTCAGACGTCTGTCTGGCCGGGGATCGAACCTGGAACTCACTTCGCGTCAGTCCGGCATGATGACCGCTCCGCCACGCGGGTCGTCATAATATTATTATTACGTATTTGTTCTAAAAAAATCATAAGTAGCTTTTGATCTAGTAGACTTTTATAATTTAGGCTCAATGGGTTTGTTAATTCTGAGGACAAAAGTTACTATCTTAATATTACAGTGAACTTAGCACTCTGGGCCAAGAAAATTGTGAATTAACTTTGAAACTATGAAATTATTACCTTAAAGCGGTATATCTAAGCATCCCTATTGATATTAATTTTCTAGGTAAACACCTTCTAGGTAAAAATTAGCCTATTCTTCTCTAATAAGACTTCTCTACTTTTGAGTCTTCTATTGTCTGTATTATTGTCTGGGTTGTTTTATATTTACGAAATTGACTTTATAAATTGACGATCTATATGTTAAACACCGAATGAAATGGTTGAAATGAAGTTCGAATTTACTTCGAACGAGGCGTAGTTTAAAGTTCGACCCACAATTATTGATGTATGCAGTTAACGCTTCGCCTTAATTTGGCGTAAATGAGGTCTGGGGAGCTAATCGAGGCCGCAGTTTACGCGCGATAGTTACACCCAAACAAACTTTAATGACTTAACCTGCGTCACGGACATAGGGTAGCAGTTATGGTTTATGTGAATTTGACTATTGTAGCGAATAATGAAGAGTTCTTTGGAAGGAATTACAACTTCGATTCGACGACCCGCGTGACTGTGCGCGCTGTGGGTCCCGGGTTCGATCCCCGGCCAGACAGGCATCTGAATGATGAGTTTAGGTTTCTGTTCTGGGTCTG
>DWNE01002217.1:0-19445 GCA_018249875.1 Cecropterus toxeus | reverse complement strand
CATAGTTTTACAGGAATTCATACTTTGAACTGTATTTACGCAAAAGCAAAAAAAAAAACTGTTGGATCTTTTCTGCTCAACAGAGTCCAATTGGGTAATAAACATTTAATTATACAATTTAAAGCAATACAATTTATGAAGACGATACTAAAATCGGGGCTAAAAGATAGAAGGTGAACAGAACCTACATTGCGTCACGCCATTGCTATTATAGTGCTGCCACGCACTGACGTACATACAATTTGGGAAATTCTGCCTGAACACTTATAGAATTTTAGCATTTATTTTCATACATTTATTAAGGCTGAATTAATTAAGAATTTTCGCACTCGACTAGAAATGTTGGGTTAAAAAATAAGTTTTCGCACGTCGTTCAACAAGTATACTACAAAATTTTATGAAATGAAATGTCTTTATTTTGCATAGGCCTCCGGGGCACTCACAAATTGGCAGTTACAATTTTTTTTCTTACACTACCACCGGATCGGACGTATGTAATTAGGACTAAAGCGTAAAAATCATAGTATCATCATTGATAAAGTAATTTCATTAATATAATTATGAATTAGGATTTCGAATTGTAGTTGTCGAAAAGGGCGGCAATTTTAAATAGCCAAGGGGTTAGGATAGGTTAGGAATATCTTTGTTACAATACTACTAAATATATTCGGTAAAAAAGCCTTAGAGAAATTATGTGACTTGTTAGTAACATAATTTGTTTATGGCTTTAAGCACTAATAAATTGCTGCTAAAGTTGCAAGAGTATCTATGCTTAAGTAATGTTGTTTTGTCAAAACATACGCGTTAAGGCGTATTATTTGATATTATCATGGAAGTATTTGGTTTATCTTATTTTTATCACATTGAAGCAGGTAATAAGCATGCAGTCACTGCCGACATCTGTAAGCAACTTCATATAGAACAGGGGCTCTAGCTGAAGCCGATCACAGATGGGTTACTATTTCCGAGGTCTAAAATGATTGCCTCGTAAATAAGTGAGCCGGCGAACACACCCTTCCACCAAAAAGTGCTGCTTCACCACCTTGACAATAATTACTTCGAAAGTAGTAGAGCTCTTTGTGGTTCGACTCCGCAAGCACCACTGCCACCATTTCTGGCTTATAACAAGAGTGTTATGCATTGACCTATTCTGGTCTGAAGGGTGTGGTGAGAGAGGTATACTTATCCTAGGCGTTCAACGCATCTTTGATTAACTTTAGGTAGAACTCTGATCTTATCTGGGGTTGATTACAGATACCAGTAATCAATGGACGACAGTGATCATTTAGAATCAGGTGGACTACATGCTTGTTTGTTACATCCATAGACAAAACAAAACTGGCTTGGAAAAAATTTGTTGTCGAAGAGATTCGATTTTATTTTAAAATTAAACTATCATTTTTATAATATTCCTAACAATATAAATGTCTACGGTTGGAATATTTCACACGTTTAAAAATCTTGCTATTTCTTGCACAGAAAACTAAACAGACCCGCCTTAAAAAGCGCCTCACGTAAACTTTTATAAAGAAAGCTCTAACGTTACTTATAAACTAGTAACGCAAGACTTTGACTTTGAATTTAGACATTGAATTTGCATGACAAATTACTAAAGTAGGTATTTTATTTCTTAAAATGAAACATCATTTCTTGTATCTCCTGGTATGTTAGTATCTTAAAAAAAAAGTATGTAAAGCATTACCATCTGATAACTGGTCTTTGTAAATAGTAACCCCTCTACATAGTAAAAAATAAAAATAAGATTTTTAATTCTGGTAAAGATTTTTATATTCATAAAAATTAACAAATTAAATGATAAATAACTTTAATATCCCACCTGTGTGTCTTAACGAAATCATGGTAATAATTTTATAACTATTTTTTAACGACTTATTTAATACCTGTATCCTCTTTTTAGTCTGTGCAACGTACAAAAATGACAATATTTCAAGTTAGACTAAAAAGCAAGAAGCCAAGGCCGAAGAAAGGAAATGAAAAATAATAATACGTCAATGTCACGTCAGCGTCACTCTGTTGCACTAATTGACATTCGCAGTGAACCAAATTTGTGTAATTGTTAACTTTGTACTTGATTTACATCATTTTCGTGCAATTTAAAGTGGAAAGAACAGTTCTTTTTCATCCTTTTGTCGTGCTATTAACCGCTTTATCTTGTAATACAATAATGAACCATGGTGAATGTTAAAAAAGGAGTTCTCGTAGAATGGTAAATATTGTTTAACTATTGACATTTGTACAACCCGGCTCGTACTTCGCAACGTTGGTACGTGCATGCATAGACATAATTCACGGCTTGCGCAAACCTTACGAGGCTTGCGTGTATTTTCGTATTGATTTTAAAGTAATTTCGCGTATTTTCAACTTTCATTCGTGTTTGCGAACCTTGTATTATTATGGATGAACAGAACTTTTTGACGGAATTCATAAAACTGTACAAAAGCCTACCATGTTTGTGGAAGATCAAATGCAAGGAATATTCGAATCGTAAAAAGAAGAGTAAAGCTTATGAATTAATTATAGATAAGTACAGAGAATACGGTAAGGAAGTGGGACGAGATGTCGTGGTGAAGAAGATTAACTCTCTGAGATCGTGCTACAGGAAAGAAAAGAAGAAAGTCCTTGAATCACTCTCTGAGAACCAAGAGTATAAGCCGAGGTTATGGTACTTTGATTTGTTAAAGTTTCTCGATGATAATGAAAAAGTCACAAGTAATAATGTAAGTATATATTACTCAAAGAATAATTCCAATTCTTGAGTATCGGCTTAAATTGATTAAAAATTTTAAACTTTTACTTCTAAATTTACAATAATTTTTTCTAACCATATTTACAATGACTTAAAATATAAAAAAAAATACAAAATGTACATATATATATACAAACAGCGAAAAAAAAAAATATATAAATAAAAACACTGCCGTAAACAATTCTTGCTTCATTTTTCATTGCAGTCTCAGTCTCCAGAAAATGTTGCAATAGAAATTTCCGATAAACTATCAAATGCAGACAGACCATCATCAACCAGATCCTCTTACTCAAATGAAAGTGAAGTTTCAATAAGAAAAACCAATAAAAGAACAAGCATGGACCCCTTCGAAGCTATAAGTCCGGATTTACATACAACAGAGGCTGCAACCCAGTTCGATTATGCAGCTAAAGGATGGGCTATGACTCTAAATTTGCTGCCAAAGGACCAAAAATTGTTTGCCTCAAGAATCATTAATGAAGTACTCTTTCAAGCGCAGATGGGAAATTTGAATTCTAATACAGAATTGACAAACTTACAGCAGAATTTTGGAAAAAATCTAAGAAAAACAGAAAACTTTTGTCAACAAGATTAAGCTGTAAACCTGGAAATTTAGTTTGAAAATTAAGGAAAAAGTTATTAAATACAACTAGTTTACTTACTTTTGTCAGCACAAACCCAGTTTGCGCAAAATACGCTAAGTCATTTACCTAGAATTTAGAATATTATTATCGTATTAAACACTTCATAGCTTGCTTGTTGCTATTAGTAATCTGTTACTTGTGGCACAATATTAGTTCAACTTTATTAAGATTAATAAGTTTAGAAGCTAAAACAGATACACATATATAACCTGTACTAACAGAAGTAGGTTATAAATCTAATTTGCAAAAACAAACTTTAAATGGAGCAATATTAAAACATCTTGATGTTAATGCAATATTTATTAAAAATATCTAATAATTGGCTGAAAGCTTATAAGAAAACAAAAATTAAATAACTTCGTTAAAATTATAATTCAATATAATCCATATCAGGAGGAATGTTGAAATTTTGTTCAATAATTTCATTTTCCATTTGAAAGGTGTTCTTGATGTATGACTTTAAAATGTATATATTCTCAGTCCATCTGTTTACAGCAGATTTTAAATCCTGGAAAATTAACTGTATATATTGAGTATAATATGCCTTTTAATTGATATGAAAAATCTTCAAATAAAACACGGTTCTATCAGAACTCAATCACAGTTGTATTGTCACTCCCAAAGACTAAGATGGTCGATATATCAGTAAGCCGACAACAACACCCTTCCACTGAAACGCAAGAACTGCTTCACGCTAGAAATAGGTGTGGCGGTGGTACCGCCTACCAAAAATTATGTCTGTCAATATATACTATTACTTCTGATAACTTATTTGGAATAGCTTATTTATGTATGTTAATTTGTATGGCAGCTTTAGACACATGCATGTTGGTGTCAGTACCACTGTATACCTTCCATACCTCTGTTTCAGTCTTTAACTGTGCTATGTACTCAGGATCACAATCTCTATATTTCTGCAACTCTTTTTTTAATTCAGTCTCTTGTTTTTCTAAGTTTTCAAGAATGGCCAGTATGGTTTTCCGTTCTTCATTTACTTCGCGACCTACCTGTGTAATTGAGTATATGATATGTGATATGTATATAAAATGTTGTTTAGTGGTATCCAATTTTCTAAGATAAAAAATATTTGTAGAAAATATTAATTTCTGTTTTATTTCGTTGTGGAGCCATGTTAGTTTTAAGGAATTTAAAAGGAATTAAAAAAGTAAAGGAACACTATAATTGAACTTGTGCAAGTTAAGTATTAATTTAAGTTTTTTAGTTTAATTTCAAGTACAATGTTTTTTATGAACTTAAAATCATCCTCATAAAGTCTTAAAGCTTTTCCTGACAACATTATCAAAATCTGTTCAGTAATTTTCAAAACCAAGCTGCTGCCTAAATCTGCACACTATTTTGAAATAAAGTGGTTATGAAAATGTGGCTTAAAAGATGTGTTCAATTTATTTAATTCATTACATTTAATTGCTTACAGATTCAGAAGCTATAGAGTCCTCTGTCTTTTTCAATTTTTTCGAAGTATCTTCCAAATCATTTTGTAAGTCCAGTAGCTTCCTCTTCTTGGCATTTTTGGCTTTGCTGAAAAACAGTGAACTCTATAAATTCCATTAGTTGTTATAAAAGAAAATATTATGCTTATCATGCTTATTATATCTTCCCTGAGAGATATATTCTGTTATTATCTTCCCTAAGTACCTGCAAAACGCCAGTCAAACAATGGAAAAATCACTTGCACATCCCCACGACATACACTCATACCCAATTTTATAATAATTAACCAATATCCCTAAAAAGATTGATATATTATTTTTTAATATATCAAAAAATCGAAAGAACTACAAACTTGACACCTTTTTGTGTTTTTTATGTTGACAATGTTTTTTTTTTTCGAAGCAAAATTAGGATAGGGTAATAAAAAATTTGGTCTATTCTACACTCATGACAGCTTTCTGTATAGACCAATACAATTAACACTAAGTGTAACAAATACCTAGGAAAGGACCAGAAATATACAGAGGTTCCAATCTTCTCGGTGTCAACGAGATGATCATCAACCAAGCTCTGAATTACTTCCTTTACTGACTGCATTGTTATGCCTTTTTCTTTTGGAGCTATTTTCTCCAATTCCTGCAAATTATATGTTTTTCTCTATAACTTCTACAAAACATTTATTACATTGGCATCGTCCCCCATGGGCATCTGTAATTGACCCTAAATAAGATCAGTCTTACCTAAGCTTGGCCAGAGATATGTTGCTACTCGTGAAAATTAAGTTGAAGAGCCTCAGAGAAGTATATCTCTGTTACCATACCCTTCTGGCCAGAACATGGCAGCGCTTAGAACTGCCGTTATCAGTCAGAAATAGGTGTGGCGTTGGTGCTTCCAGAATTAAACCACAAAAAAGTTCTAATACATTCAAATTAAACAAAATAAGTGCAGAGCTACATAATTTTTAAAAAAAAATATAAAACACAAGTCATATACGTATACTGCTTTATTTATAATATTGGCCGATAGTTTTTTTTGTATTAGCTTTATTATCCGATGTTTTACAAAAATCATACCTTAAGTTGAAAGAAATCTTTACTCTGATGAAATATCTCCAGCATTTTGGTTCTTTTCTCCTCGGCACTCAGAACCCGTTTCTTAGACATTATTTCTCTATTCCAGTGACCCAGCAATGAAACAGTTCTTGCTTCACCTAGATGAAACTCATGCGTTAGGACAGAAGTTTATTCTACAAGACCTTGATGAAACCCATCTGTTCATATCAGCGGATATAGTGGAAACTCTGCAGGCCCGTGTGGATGATTTGATGGACCAGCTGAGCATACCAGTACATGATAAAGGATTGTAGACAATAAGTTTTAGAATTAGTGAGTAGGTAAGTTTTAATAAATAATATTGTAATTTCCATTATTTTAGGATACTTTTGTCATACATATCCTGATGTTTTATTATCTTATCATACCACATAAGCAGCAATTGAATATAAACCGAAGCTCTTGCAATCTTGCATTAATACATGAAGTTTTAACTTTTATGTGTTATTTAGAAAAAAAAATAGTAACAAATAACTACTTATATAACTTGTATCATCATTATAAATAAAAATATAAAATACCTTGCTTCTTTGTAATAATACCTAATATAAAACATAACGATAAAGAATACTTCATCATTTACAGCTAAGAAAAAGAAAAAATGGCGGCAAGAGAATCAGGAAGAGTAAAGGAAGCGGAGAAGCGGAGAGTTCTAGATGACGCAGCAAGGAAACGTAGAGCCAGGAAAGCCATTGAGGCTCTCGAACAGGACAACTTCCATGAGGACCCCCACGCAGACTTGGTTATGTCGAAAAAAGTACCAAAGTTTGCAGATTCTAACGAGAAACCAACTAGGAAAAAGAAATCTAGAAGTGCAGAGTACTACAAAATGAGGTTTAGGAAAACATTCGCTCAATTGGTCGAAGAGGACGCTAGTTTCAGGCCCGATCCTCCAAATTACTTGTCGGCGCAAGCACCTCCTTCTAAGTAAGTTGTTTTTTTTAATGTTCGTTATTTATACACGGCGAAATATATATACTGCTACTTACTGATATATTATTTTCTTATCTTTAGATTCCCAGATCGCCACTTCTGTGCTGTATGTGGATTTCCGTCAATTTACACTTGCATACCTTGTGGAGCGAGATACTGCTGCGTGAGATGCCTAGGAACGCACTTAGACACGAGATGTCTTAAATGGACAGCGTAATTTCTTTTTTTTTTTGCAATTTATTTAGTAAGAATACAAAATAAAGATTTTTATGAATTGATATTTTTATTCGTATCTATACTTTCCCGCCAAAATCTATGTAAATTCAACGCCATCTCTCGAGTAGTTACAGAATTAAAAACGTTACAGATATGCCCAATAGATGGCACTGTCAACTTTAATAATAAATCGTAAACAGCGCCATCTTTTGTTAAATAGCTTGAAGTGGTGGTACGAAGTAGATCTAGAAGTAGTAACGCCACCTATTGGAAAGTAGCTAAAGCTTTAAATCTTATAAATTAACAGTTTTATAAAAATAGTAACAGATGTCGCTGTACATATTAAGGATTAATATTAAAAACTTTATTTTATTATATTTTTTAAAGCAGAAAAAACAAATTCAGTACCTCCTTTTGGAAGTCGGTTAAAAATAAATAAACATCGCGCGTTAACAAGTTACCAGTCATAACAGATTATATTTATATGTAATAACAATGATATATATTGCTAGATATAGTGATACAAAATTTGACCCCTTCGATTTATAAATCGCTTTGGGGTTGATTGCGCACATTTATTAAACAAATTGTGACACAGCTGTCATGATATTGCGACCGCTGAATTAATGGGGCGATAATGTTTACACAAAGCTATAGACAAAATATGTGTAAATTGAGTACACTGATTGCGATTAAATTTTTCGTTAGACAAATTTTACACTTGTAAATGTCTCAGACAAAGTAATAACACAGAGCCTCACCCTCAATTACATTTAATGATGCCTAATTGATTTTATTGATATATCGCTTTGAGGACCTAAATTTATCTAAACCAAAACCTTTCAATGTACCTACAATAAAAACATTTTAATTTGTGTGAATACCTAAAACAGAGAATAAGAGTAAAGTAAACTTTAAATAAAAACTTCAATCTGTAACATTCCAGATGTACAGAGACAATTTTAGGTTTATTTTAATTACTTTAGTCAAAATTACCATTATTTTTTGCCAAACAACATGGCATACGCATCCGCAAACTCTCCCCCATTTTATATCTAGATAAGTCGATGATTATTGACAAGGGGCACGTGTTATCACTATCTGCAGCTGTGAAGCGTTATTGTGAATGAACAGATGCCCAGTCGCTTCCTATTTAAACAAATGTACCAACAATGTCTGTCTTCCGGTCGTAAGTTGAAAGAACGTTTGTTCTTAGAACATGCGTTTTTTAAGAGCTTCTCCACTGCTGTCGTAGTGCAGGGCCGGGTCTCCTCTTCGAGTGAAAAGATCATTAATTTAGCAATCCCATACAACGCTCTTGTAGAAATTAAAGCATTAAGCTGTAAAGTTTGTGTTGATAGATGAAAAATGGCATTAATTTAATTATGAAAGTGAAGACAGGAACTCTTATTATTAAATAGTATTGATATTTTATTGTGTTAATGTTATAAATGCGAAAGTTTGTAAGCATATAACTATATGTGTTTATTATTCTTTCACGCAATAACTATTGGTTAGATTTAGCTAAAATTTGGCGTACAGATTCTCATTACCATGGTAATCGTGACCGAAACGGGCGGAGCCGTAGGAAAAAGCTAGTTAAATTATAAATGAACTCTCACATAGGACTATACGTGTATCATATCGCACAAAACTTAGGTAAATGAGAGCCGTATTAGTATAGTATAGTAGTTTAGCCGTATATTGCAAATCATCTACTTCAGTTATCAATTGACGACCAGCGTGGCCAAGCGGTCACCGTACCGATCAAGACGCAGTGGGTTCCGGGTTCGATCCCCGGCCAGAACATCTGCATGATGAGTTTAGTTTCTGGGTGTGTTTGTGTATCCGTCTTTGTGTGTCCATGGTACTCACGACACAGGAAAACTGAATGTGGGGCTGTTTAAAAAATATGTGGTAAATTTCATTACATAACATAAAGCAAATCTTATTTATATTTTAATACTTAGTTATGTAACAAAGAATCAACTTTGCAGGGATCTAGTATATCCAAAAGATTATTGATATTCGTTCTGAGGATTTCAATGAAGATCTTCAATTGCGCAATGTCCTCTCGACTAGGTTAAAACATTAACTAACCATTCAGAAACTTTGGCTAATTTCGTGATTTCAATATCTTCATTAATTTTATACAAATCACGTCGCATTTTATAAAATTAATGTTAATATTTAATTATCATATCGTTATTATCTTCAATACTATTCTACTGTGTATTGTATTAACAGATTTCTGCGTTTAAAGTGTTATGAGCTTATTGCTAAGTGCTTAATAATTTTAATATAATATTGCTAAGTGCTTTATTCGGTCACGGATTCTTAATCACCCCTGAGACCTAAGTGGCAAAGACATATGACTAGTGTACTTTGGTGGAGGTGTGAAATTCTAAAACAGTTAATATAGCAACATAATTAAGTTTAATTTAATTTATTGTGTAGTTGTGTAAATAAAACAGGTTGTGACTTCTTATTTACGCTGTTACGAATTGTTATTATCAGTGCTTAAAGACAAAATAAAACGAAAAAAATATTGGTATAACTCCTTCATTTATTATTTTCTTTAATTTTGTTTAAATACGTATACACCGTTTCAAGCTGATTGATTTCGCTCATTATAAACATCTAAAAACTTAAAATTATAAATATTATCATCCTGCCATTTATTTACTGATTTCTTCACGTCGTTAATAGTACAAAAATAATCAAATTGTACATGATTCGCCGGAAATATAATTCAAACAGTGAGCAAAATCAATCAAATTTCTTATTTTGAATTACACAGTAGGTCTTTTATAAAATAATTATATCATTTGACAACCACATGTCGTTTTACGCTTAACTTATTAATATTTACACTAGGTATATCACAAATCACAATACGTTTTTAAGGCATGGTTTACGGTATACATATTTTCGGAACAACAACCATTATTTCAAGGAAAAGCATAAGTTTCTCATAGATGGCGCTCGCACAAAATTTGCTCATATTTGATTGCAAGTGTTGATCTAATTGTTATATTTTAGTCTTTTGCATTAATAAAATATATATTGCTTAAAATAGCATTGACAAGTTATTAAAAATTATTGCCTCAAAGAATATTATATTGGATTCATATTTTAATATTTCTTAAGTAAGGTGCGTTTTGATAATATCGGAGCTGGGATAACTGAAATTGTAGCCAAATTAGGCCATCATTATAAAAATCCGATATATCAAGCATGTACATACATGATTTACATGACATCGTATATGAAGTCGCGAATTTGATATTTTTTTGCTAATTTAGTGTACAATTTCAATCGTACGGTTTTACCACAGCTCCGATGTTACCCCAACTAACCTTAGTAGATTCCAGCACTAACTTTTGAACCATAGTGAAATTAGATTATATTTTTGCAAGTAAACATACCCATGTTTACTTGTGTGTGTATTACTCTACCAAAACACAGAAAATCGTAATGTACGACTAGTTTTATTACTTAATTAAAAGCGATTAGTAAATATATGTATGAATCCAATATTTAAACTAGAACCGTTTGTACACGCCTTACATATATTTACAGTTAGACTAAATAAAATATACACTTTGACTTATAACTACTGACTCGATTTGTAATAAATATAACGTATTAAAGCCAAAACATTTATACAATTCAACAGTTCTTTCCTTAATACTATGTGGGGAATGGTTAACATTGGGTGGTCGGATTCAGGACCCTAATTCCAGGCTGTCTTTTATTAAGAAGAGATCTGAAAAGCGGCTTCAGGAACATTTTGGTTATTCTCATAATTGTACTTTTTCAAAATAATTTATAGGCATAAAGATTGTGTACAGTTGTAATTGTCAAATTGATCAATTTTTATTTAGATGTTAGTGTGAAATTTTTGTGTGATTTTTTAAATTACAAATTACATTTCACATTGTAGTCGTAAAAGAGGATCTTAATGGGAATTTCGCATACTTTACAAATATTCATGGATCCTAACAACATAATTATGACCTAATTTAACATTGAGGGTAAAAAAAATAACAACCTTATATACAGGTACATAAAATTATTTCTTTGTTAAGGCCACACGGTATCTATATTTGTATGACAATCTGTTTCTCTTACACTTAGTACTTTGATAAAGTAAGATTATGAGAACAGCGCTTTCTTTGTACTGATAGGCACTATCTACTATCAGTCAATTGTAGAGATTCATAAGCTTATTAGCAAAACGTCGTTAAACCTACAGATTTAATAAATAATGCAATTCGCTACCCAATATTATTGTCGTTTGTACCACAGTGGGCGGTAGGCCTCGCGGGACGGTATTATTTGACCGTTTAAAGTCCTTCAGACTCGTTTGGATTCAAGGATCATCTTTCTTTTTTCTTAGCTTCCCCTCCGTGTGGATTGTTTGCGTGACGGTTTCCACTGCGGAGGGTAGATCGCTGTCCGGTTCGATGGCAGCTGATAACGCGGCGATGTATGCGCACGCTATCCGGAGAACCGAAAGCTTGGACAGCTTCTGGTTGTGGCTGTACGCTGGTACCGCTCGTCTTAGGGTGTCGAACGCGGCGCTGATGGTATGGACCCGCGTTCGTTCTCTCGCGTTCGCTTCTATCCGCCGTTCTCTTGTCATGTTCTTGTAATTCCTCTGCTCTCGGGGTTTGGACTTTTCGGGGAAGGGCTCAACGACCCCGGGATGTGGAGGCACCCGAGGAGGGCCGGGCCGAGGCTCCGGTAGCGGCGACGGCGGAGGCTCTATCCGTCTCCGCTGTCGTAGTAAACTAGTTTCGGATTTCTTGACTAAGGATAAGGGCTCATTTTGGGGTTCTTCAGTGAACGACCAGGGTCTGAAGGGACTGTCGCTTTCTGGGCTAGCGAGCTCGTCTCTGGAGCTGAGGCGGATGCGTTTCTTTGGGGGCTGTAGTCTTGAAGGCGTCCTCTCCCTCTTCCTGTCGGCTTCCACCAATCGCACTCCGGAGTCGTCGGAGTGCGCCGGACCGGAGCACGAGTCGTCATCTTCACCACCCGACACGAAGCCTGCATCTCTTTCTAATATACGATCTGAAACAAGGAAAGAGATAATTGAATAAGACGATAAAAAACATTGGCACGTGAAGAATTTCTGAACCATAAATACGACACAATAAATACCGACATCCCGTCCGATAAACCACATCGAAGAATGTTCTAACAAACAGTAGCTTAATTTTAATTTTTAATAAGTTCCCATTCCCATGGTATTGTGAACGATCAGTCTATCGTATTTACTGGTAGCATCGTACAACCAACACTAAACTTAACGAATACGGCTTTGTTTTCATCACATTACAAAATCCAATATAAAACTAAAGCTTTTTAATAGTCAAGTTGTCAAACGCAAGCTCATTCTGTATCTGTGAATATAAGGTATGTTTTAGCGTTTATCTGTTTAGAACTTAGGTCCTTTGGTCTGTGCTATATTATCTGTGGAGCGGCGATGGGAGGTAGCCGCTTGACGGTCAATATAAGGCATGTTTTGGCGTTTATCTGTTTAGAACTTAGGTCCTTTGGTTCGTGCTATATTATCTGTGGTGTGGCGACGGAAGCTGGTCGCTGACGGACAAAAAGACGAGCGGACAGGCGCACAAACGGCGCCGGCGCTCGTTATAGACCGCGACGCGACCGGCGTACTAACTATGCTCGTGGGGCCATAAAAACAACGGGGGATGAGCGTAGATTTGAACAAAACATAATTAATGCGACGTGGAATTGTTTGTTGGTTGTGATATTTGATACTATAATAAGTATATGTATAAAATATTTTGGTGACACTTCAAATAATACGTCAAAGTTATTATTATTGTTATTACGTTAAACAAAATGATTTTTATCGTGTTATAGTATAATTTATATTTAAAAAAATTATAAATAAGCGACAGAAATTTAGAGGGAAGAAGTATTGGGGTAAATATTGTAACAAAAAAGGTTACGCTAGAACGTTGCGTTGCAATGATAACATTTATATTTTAGCGATTATTACATATAATATGTAGGCGCCAACTATTTTGTAATATATATTTTTTTATAGTTTCACTACATGCGCGCCTCAACATTGATACGCGCTGTATATATGTATTTTTCAATTTAAAATTTCATCTTCATTATAATGTTGCCATATTAAAATATAAATCAAATACGTTTTATGGCCATAAACACAGTGAACAAATGGCATAGACAAAACAACAAATATATAATAAATAAAATATAAAAAATATGTCACTGGCAGACAATAAAACAAATTGCTTCCGTCATGGCCATACGTTATCCCATGCACGTCCACAATGAATACCTATGCGCCGCTAATGAGCCAGTATCAAGCATAGACAACAATTAAACACCACTCGCCACCATATTGAACAGTGCTCTATGGTCTTGCATACTAAACGCGATAGAGCCATAGACAATGTAGAGTTGGGCAGAAACTTTGTTTACTGCAAACGATTTTATTTTAATAAAACCCTTTTTAAAGATGTTTTACTTATTATTATTTATTTAAAATTGATTTTGCAGCTTTGACTTGCGCCTTTAACCCTCACTTTTTTAATTCACTGCCATATTTCTTTCATAACCTTAAAATGTTTTTAAATTGCTAGCGATAAGACAGCTATATTTAAATATAAGTGCAAACAACATAGCACAGAGTTCTGTCGGCCGTGGCGGCGCGGTCACCATTCAGTCAAACTAGAAGTAGGTTACAGGTTCGATCCCCGGATAGACATCTGAATGCTGAATTTAGTCTGAGACTATGAGTGTAGAAAGTGTTTTTTTTTCTGTCTGAGATCAAGACAGATGTATTCCTCGGCTAAGGTAATCATCATAAAGTGAACCGGCAACCACAACCTTCCGCCAAGACGCAAGAACTGAGTCACGATGGAAATAGGTGGCGAAGTTAATCAAAATCATCGCACAACCTTTGCACCAAGATAATGCTGTAATGATTCAATGCTTTCAATTATGACGTCCGTGATAGCGTTTATCTTTTAAGAACAGATTTAGATAAGATTTGACGACCCGCGCGGCGGAGCGGTCTGACCGGTCTGACACGCAGTGGGTCCCGGGTTCGATCCCCGTCCAGACAGAAAAGTGAATGATGCGTTTAAATATCTGTTCTGGGTCTGGGTGTTTCACCCTGTAGTTCCGGGACCAGAATAGGGCTACGGTATCCCCTGCTTGTCGTAAGAGGCGACTAAAAGGGAGCTTCCGGGGTTGCGGGTGGTAATAGTGGGAGCTCGAGCCGCCCAGCCAAGTGACCCCGGGAAGAACGGTGGCATGTGTGGTCGCATGTCATTGTAAAAACCTGAAGACATGGTGAGAGTAAATGCTCACCGGGAAAGGGCCCGGAAAGGGGCACCGCGCTCGAAAGACTCCGGTTGTGTTCCGTTGGAGATCCCAGAGTCCTCCATACAGCGCTGAGAACGGCCACCGGGGTTTTGAGTGCGGTAAAAATCCCACATAATCCGGCGTTGCTCCCACGGCGTCGGGTACCTTTTGAAGGTTTTCCCTCCCGATAAAAAAAGGGTCTGGGTGTTTGTATTCGTCTTTATGTGTCCATGAAACCCAAGACTCAGGAGAAAATCCTACTGCGGGGTTATGAGTGTAGAACGCGTTTTATTCCTCGACTAAAACAATCGTCATAAAGTGAGCCGGCAACCACACCCTTTCATCGAAACGCAAGAACTGCATCACGCTAGAAATAGGTGGCGCTGGTCAAAAACATCCTACAACCTTTGTACTTAGATAATGCTGTAATGATACAATTTTAATTATGATCGTGATAGCTTTTATCTTTAAAAACAGATTAAGATAAAAGAAAATACCTTCATACGTTTCCTTGTGTACTTTTCTTTTTATATCTTTGTGTGATGACACATACGAGGCATAAGAGATTGAAGGCATACGGAGCAATCCAAATTAGTTCTCGTAATACCTACCTAACAAAAATTCTAATAGGTATTATATTACAAAACATTTAAACTCTTTTAGACTTAAGTTAGTAGTTAAGATTTCTGTTTAATTTATCTATACTTATATATTTTAACTAACTGACCCGGCAAACGTCGTTTTGCCATGTAAATTATTTTTAAAATTTCTAGAGTAGACAAAAAATAATTAACATATTGTAAGTGTAAGGATGATTGATTGATCAGTTATCGACCGGGGATGAAAAATGATTAAATTACTAAAATGGCTATTAAAAATAGGGGTTAAAATAGGGGTTAAAATAAGAGGGTAAAAATTGAGGAAAAAAATCGTCTAAAAATAAAAAAATGTTAAGGATGGACAACCCTTATCACTAAGGGGTAAGAAAAATAGATGTTGGCCGATTCTCAGACCTACTCAATATGCTCACAAAATTTCATGAGAATCGGTCAAGCCGTTTCGGAGGAGTACGGGAACGAACATTGTGACACGAGAATTTTATATATAAGATAGACTATATCCATACTAATATACAAAAATACTAACGACCCGCCCCGGCTCTGCACGGTTGCGATATACGCAATACTAAATATACTACGAAATGTCTTTATATACAACGTTCACAGCTTTTTTGTCATTAGACAATGTATTTGTTACTGTGACAGTGACAGTGTAATGTATTCTGCAATGTATGGACCGAAAATGTAAACAATTGTTTTGAGGAAATGAAAAAAAACTCGTATCTTCTACGTAATCAAACATTTTATGATACGCACATATTGATTGACACCCTAAAACCTGGTCACCCCATAAAATCCCGTCCCAATGCTCTCTACTAAGCAGCTCTACTAATGATGTTGTCATCTCTACAAGACGGTAGCGTTCTCAAATGTTGCCATTGTATGGTAGAGTTCTCAGAAGCATGCGTTCTAGATTAGCTCTTTAATAGTGATAATGCCTATTTTAAATGAAATTGAATTAAAAAGTTACCTCCAAATAAAAATAAACATATCAACAATTTAGTCATTACCGTTCCAACTTAATCTTGATGTCTCTCTTTTTGGGGTGAAGTTGTTCTTGCTTCTCGATGAAAGGGTGTAGTTGCCGGGCCACTTATATATAAGGCGACCATCTTAGACCTCGGGAGTAGCAACGTTCTTTGATCTATAAAGAGTTGCAGGTGTCCATGGGTGGCAGACACCACTTACCATCAGATGGATGGTAAGTGGACTGCATGCTCGTTTGCTGCTTCATCCACGTTGCAGATAACATGTAGTAGGTACTTTTTAAAATTAAAAGGTTCAAAAAAATAAAAAAATGTCGATACATTTAATACTTTAGTATTTTTCAAAATAATTTTCAACGAACAAACATCTTTACGATTAGTTGTAGTTGGATTTGTTTATGCTTATCTTATTTCTTTTGCTTACAGAAGCGTTTCTCAAACGTCAAACCTTGTATTGGATGCCGTTGAGTGATGAACAAACTAACCTACAGTTGTTTATTTGTAACTATCAGATGGTAGAAGATAAGTCCGAGTAATAAAAGATAAGTTTTGCTGAAGAATGTTAAATAATTTCCATGCTTAAACAAATACGTATTTTAAAAGTTTCTTTTTAATCAATGAATTAGCCAACGATCATGCAGTCCACCTGATGGTAAGTAGTTACTGCCCATGGACACCTGTAAGCAACTTCATATAGAACAGTGGTTTTATCTGAAGTCGATCGCAGATGCGTTGCTACTCCCGGGGACTAATATGATTGGCTCCAACGTAAATCAGTCGTATTATATTCTTTAATTAAGCAAAAAAAGAAAAAAATATTTTAGGCAAGTAATCGTTAAAGTTTCGTGAATCTTGACTGACTGCGTATATAAGACGCGACCATCTTTGTCTGCATCTGTGATCGACTTTAGATACGATAAACATAAACATAAAATATAAACGCTTAATACACTCATAGCCCCACAGTAGGATTGTCTCGTGGTCGTGGTGGATTGTGTCGTGGGTGCCATGGACACACAAAGACGAATAAACAAATACCTAGACCCTGAACAGAAATCTAAACTCCTCAGTCACATTTCTGTCTGGCCGGGATTCGAACCCGGGACCCACTGCGTGTCAGACCGGCATGGTGACCGCTCCGCCATGATGGAATCGGATAGGTTTGGATAGGATAGGATAGTACCACTGTTTTATATAGAGTTAGTGCAGATATCCATGAGCAGCAGTAACCGAATCAATTCGAACAACGCGACCATTTTCCCTGAAGAATTAATGGAGCAGTACCCAGTAGTGGGTTAATCCAAAATAAAGGTCACCTCTTACTAATCTGATATTTTAAGCCTGCCGTGGCAAGGCTCTGTATATTACCTTTTAAAGTGGCAAACAATAAAAATATTTGTTTCGATAATATATAATGATAATTTTGTTTTTCCACGATATGTGATAAAGATTATACAGAACACTTAAACTTTTAAACGATTATCCTCCTTATAGTTAAGTAATAAGGGGGAGATGCGTGTGGAGGATTGTGCCACATGGTACAAATGGCCGGTCGACTCGAGAAATCGCGATTGCCGTATGAATGACTTTATTTATTAAAATTAAATGTGCAATCGACGGGTGGGTTTACATGCGGCGAAAGTAACAACTTTTGTAAGGCTGCAGTAGCTAATGAGTATGCAGTCCAGCTGTTGGTATGTAGTCACTGTGCATGTATGCCTCTAACCCACTCCATATAGACCAGGATTCTACCTGAATCCGATCATAGACACGTTACGAGAGAACTAACATGGTCGTCTCCAAGGTCCATCTTTAATGGCCATAAAACTAAAGATTCATTCAAATTATTTTTAAGTTATTACGTAGGGAACTTAAGTAAATATCAAGTGTGGATTTGGTTAATAAATAAATAAACTCACCAGAAGTGAAACTTCTTAGAAGTAGCTCTTAAAATCTTTAAAATAGTAGTTCTTACGAGAGATAATAGATAAATGCAGAAAATAATAATATAATTCAGTAATCATTGCAGCCCATATTCGGACATTTTATTCTGTTTACACCAAACGTGTGCTTTTATACAAGTTACAGGATGCTAAAGAAGTACAGCGCATTTAGTGGTAGAGCCTACCCCTTTCATAACCCATTTTCGTTTCGTTTTACAAACCACAACGATGTCAAAGAAGTTCAACTTCAATATAATTTATAATATATGTATGTAAGCCAACCAACCGCATGTAAGCCGAGCATAATCAGCTTGATACATCTTAAACGGGCGATGCATAACAGCGAGTAGCCTCCCCCCTCGTCTCCACGGGTCTCCACGGGGGGGCATTGTAGGATCTAAATAAATGAACCCAGCCTCAGAATGCTTAATATTATAATTTGATATTTTAAAACGGATAAAGATATTAAAAGTCACGCTCAGGAGTGTTTATTTAGCGCTCTCTTGAACGATGTTGAATTATTGAGTCGTTTCTTTCTTTTCTTATCTTTTTTTCCGTGTTACGATTAGAGGTCAACGGTCGGTGATTGGTTGTATTGTTGGTTTGTTGGTTTGCGATTCTGATGTTTTGTGATATACTAATGCTGTAAGGGAATTTACATTGTTTTTTCTTAATAGCCTTATCGATTACAACCCACCTAATAAAGTTTGTGAGATAATGTACCTAATACGTTATTTTGATTCCTGCAAGAATCTGAATTCTTTGTTTCGAAGGCACTAGAAAATACTTCTTTATACATACCAATATTTTTACGATGTTTTTTGAAAGATGTTATGGAGAGACATTATTGCAAGATAGAAGTCTTCAAGTGGAAAATATGAGTATCTACTTGAAGTCTTTTGTAGCAAGTATAGCAATGCATTTTTAAGTAACTTCATGTATAAATCTAATAGTATATACGGTTGATGGTGACATCTATGGTTGAGGACAGTAGCTCTTTTTAAACGCTTTTATTATAAGTAACTATAAAAAACTGTCAAATGTGCATTTGTCTTTGCGTGCACTTTAGTAAATAATAATCTATTTTAAACATATTTTATTATTTTACCTTGCTGTTTATCTTTTGGACATTTTGGTTTTCTTGCTAATGTTTTTTTATAATATAGATACAATTTGAAACAATTTCTGTTTCAATATACATATTTTATTATTGTAGAACTTCATTTAACTTTATTACCTTACATTACATTAACCTTTTCACTAAAAGGTTTTTAAAACAATAGAGGTTTTTGTTCTACATATATATGTTTTTTTTTGTGTTTCTCTCGTCAACCCATTATTGTCCCTCTGCTGGGCACGGGTCTTCTCTCAGAGTGAGAGAGTTTTAGGCCATAGTCC
>DWNE01002216.1:0-19446 GCA_018249875.1 Cecropterus toxeus | reverse complement strand
GGGTTCAGTTGGGTTTGGGGTTGGGGGCTCAGTTGGGGTTGGAGGCTCAGTAGGTGACCCCGGCAGCTCACAACCAGCTAACGACGGGTGAATACAGACCTGTAAAAAAGGAAATAATCAATATACCATAATTATATTTATGAATGTTTGTCTGTTTGTTTATAGAATCGTTAACTATGCATTTGATCATGACCCCACGAAGGTTTCTGAGATGGTACGACCATTTTTCGATAGATGGCGTCACCTTCCTTCAAATTTATTATAGTTGGTGGCATAGCAACGCGCACAGGGTACAACTAGTGCTTTATAAAATTTTACCCTGATAGAGTCAACGTACAGTCACGAGCCGTATATGACTATAGGAATGTCAGCACAAATATCTGTCCCAAAGCCGAGTTCAATAATATCTTCGTGCACGAATGCAGCAAAAATATCAGACATTTTCTACTTCACTGAATCAACCAATTCGAAATTTTGCGAACTATTCGAAATATCGACAAATTTCGAATAATTCGAGAAAATTTGAATAATTCGAAAATTTGCGAATACCGTTCGAATTGAATCGAATATTAACATTCGATTAAAAAATCGAATCGCATAATTCGAACTTCGAACAGTATTCACATTTTTTTCGAAGTATTCGAAATTTAACGAATTAATCGAACTATGGCGAATTATTCTGTAAATTTCGAATGATTTTGAAATTTGAACTATTCGATTTGAGTTTTGAATCGTATTAATATTCGATTCGAATCTAATTTGTAAGTAAGTTATTCGCGCACTATCTACTACCATTTAAATGACAGAACTTACTTGCAGCGTTGCTGAGAACTCTGTACCAGGGGCGCAGTCTCTCGGAGTTTCCCATCGTAGCCCATATTCGCAGTAGTAGAACTTAGTGCAATCGTATTCGTGGGGTAAAAGATAATGGCTCTGGTCATCTGGGCATTGTTCGTGTACAATTCCCCGACGTGCATCAGGCCGGGCACCGACTAAAGCCAGTAGACCCAAGAAAATCAATCCTGGAAAACAAAGACGTACAGAATTAGTGATAAGAAATCGGTCTGCCTAAAGCCTTAGAAAATAACTCATGGAAAAATAGTATAGAAGTCGAGAAAGAAAATCGTGTCTACAAGTAGACCAAGATAACTTCAGGAAAAAACTGTTATCAAGAAGGAGTGAGAGAAAATTCGGTCTGCAAAAGGCCTGAGAAAATAACTCATGGAAAAACAGTTAAAAAGCCGTGAAAGAAAGTCGTGTCTACCAGTAGACCAAAAAGTAACTCCAGGAAAAAAGAAGACATTAAGAATTTGTGATAGAATCCAGTCTGTCAGACTTAAGAGATTATGTCCTGGAAAAACAGTTAAGAAGCCGTGAAAAAAATCGTGTTTACCAGTAGACCAAAGAAAATAACTCTTAAAAAAACAATTATCAAGAAGTAGTAAAAGAAGATTTAGTCCTTTTACCCGAACGCGTCATAAGTAGGTATGAGTATTTTTCAAGCGTATGTATGTATGTATGTTTGTTTGTATGTATGTCCATTTCTTTCGAACGCGCTACAGCCCAAACGGCTTGACGGATTGTGACGTATAACATATCATTAGAATCATCTCAGCTTGCAGAGTGACATAGGCTATATAACTTTTATAAATGACACCTACAAATATCTAGGTACCTATTTCTCTCAACTGTATGTCAAGTAGCTGGTTAGGTAGGGGCGCCGTAACAAAATACAAAATTTATAGGCGCCGCCGACTGTAAAAGTTTGGGAACCCCTGTTTATAACTTTATATATTGTAGTATTCATGGAATATTGTTGCTGTTCTAAGTAATTGCTGTTATTATTATTTATCTGAATGCAGTAGAAAATATTTTATCATCAGATTACAGAATTGATATCATAAAATTATACAACTGATGTTATCATCAGATGGTAAAGATATTATTGATAGATTTTTGTATTTGATAATTGCTTATGATTAACATAGTTTTAAATGTTATTGTTTATCCTGAAATCACAATTATGAAAATAATAAAATAAAAATATTAATCTTGATCATAAATTATTTATCTATTATATATGTGTAAGAATTCCAGTGTATAAGCAAATGTAACACGGGTTTTGAATTTTCAAAGGTTAATGCATTGGATATTATTAATATCTTGATCATAAGAAAACGGCAGATCTATGGGGACTTTCTGTTAGAGCCGTTTCTTCTATATCGATCTTATTGCACCGCACTTGTCTTATATACGCTCGGTGTATTTCCTATCCTTATGAAACAACAAGAAAATAAATATAAATTGTAGCCTACATGTTATTCTGATGTATAACCTATATTACTGTAAAGTTTCATTCAAATCCGTTCAGTAGTTTTTGCGTAAAAAAGGAACAAACATACATCCATCCTCACAAACTTTTGCATTTATAATATTAGTAGGATAGGATCATAGGACGTAGGATAGGATTAGTAGCATAGTAGGAAGTAAAGTGATTCCTGTAATTAAGTCTGGCAGTATTTCTGTACCAAGTAATTTTCGTCCAATTTCTATACTACCAAAGTTTAGTATTTTTTGAAAAAAACACCTTAAATTATTTGCTGAAGAATTTTAATATAAATATTTCATGACCATCAATATGATTTTAGAAGGCATCGTTCTACTATAGATGCAAGTATTGAGTTGTTAAAACATGTGTTTGGAGTGGATGGATCGCGCGATTCCCTCGGTGTGTTTAGTGATTTGTTTTAGGCTTTTGATTGCGTCCGCCATGATACACTGGTCAGGAAATTACGCCACAACGGGATCAGAAACAAGGCTCTTAATATTTGGCATCTTATTAAACTAATAGAATTCAAAGGGTAAATAAATGACAAGAAATCGCTCGGCGCATTCCACAGGGTTCGATACTAGGATTATTCTTGTTTTAAACTTATATCCATGATCTGCCCTCATATGTAGGGTATAATTACGAGATTGTATTGTTTGTAGATGATACTTCATCATAATTTAAAATTAAAAGACAGTTAAACAATTTTGACGAAGAACAATGCTCACTCGAAGTTCATACATTGGTTTAACATAAATAACATTCTTCTTAATGAGAAGAATACTAAATTTAATAAATTCTTATTGCCCAACGTGAGGCAGATTGAAACCAATTTACAACTCAATGAAACGGTTTTGGGCCTTGTGGAATCAACTGTTTTCCTAGGCGTTACTTTAGATGACTAATTGCAATGAGGTCCCTATATTGAAAAATTGTTGCTAAGACTCGAATCGGTGGTGTATGCTGTAAAAAAATCTGACATTTGACTGATGTTGAAACAGCTAGAATAGTTTATTTTAGTTACTTTTATATCATTAAGTCCCACGGTAATCTGTTGTGGGGATGCTCCTCAAATTTCAATTCAATTTTTGTATTGCAGAAGGTTGTACGAGCCATTTATAACCTGGGTGGTGCTTTTGAAGAACTACAGAATGCTACTACATTTAAATTGATCTGTTAAGTGTTCATCAAACTACCGATATAACATTTCGTAACTTTGTAGGTAATAATCTACATAGTTATGGGTCTACGCTCTATAATAACATCAGATTATAGACTAGATATTATCAATAGTTCCTAGAAAACATCACTAATGCATTATGTATACTATCAATAGATCGATAGATATTTTATCGTAGATAATTGATATCTAATTGCTATTTGATCTACCTATTACGCGATTTAAATTGATATTTCTAGATTTTTCTATTTTGACTAAGCCTACTGTAATTAAATTAGATAAAAATGATATTATATATTTGCACTAATTATCACTATTAATTACCGACTTCGACTTCGACTTCGTCTGAAGTAGTGCAATATTTTTAGACCGTATGTATGTATATATGGATGTATGTTTGTATGTTTGTATGTATGTATGTATTTACAATAACATATTTATTTTTACGATTAAAATATTCGTATAATAGCCTACTTGGTAGCTTTCATATTACACCCATTTTATCGTAAAAATAAAAAAATCGTTCCTTGCCTCCCTCCTTTTTCTATTTACAGGCGCCATTTTAAAAAGATATAGCCTATGTCACTCTGCAAACTGAGACGATTCCAATGATATGTCATATGTCATAATTCGTCAAGCCGTTTGTACTGTAGCGCGTATCAAAGAAATGAACATACATACGCTCGAAAAACATTACCGTCCTTTTGACGCAGTCGGGTATAAAGTCAGGCAGTAGAAAAAAGACGCTTTCTACACTCATAGCTCCACACTTGGATTTTTCCCCCGTGTCGTGAGTGCCATGGACACACAAAGACGAATACACAAACACCCAGACTCAGAACAGAAATCTAAACTCATCATTCAGATGCCTGTCTGGCCGGGGATCAAACCCGGGACCTACTGCGAGTTAGATCGGTATGGTAACCGCTCGGTCACGCAGGTCGTCAAAGATCGTAATTCTCATAATATGTATATGATTTACCTTGTGCCTATCTAACTACAAGAAATCCACTAATATATCGCCTACAAAACATAACTTAGAATAAAACAAACAAAGAACATCTAATTCAAATCGGACGAACAAAGTAACGCACCAATAACTCTCAGTAATTAAATTCTCATTACATAGATATTAATTACAGATGTATCGCGATAATGATTAGTGTTCGGTAGCAACCGCAGTCCATTACGTCTGCATACATTTTCATAAATAACTTTGTGGGCGGAATATCTAAAAGTTGGATGATTTGATGGATTGCGGAATCTGGTGGTTCGGCTGGCTTTTTGATACGCACACCTAGAATCGACATGTTTGATTCCATAAAAGGGATTTAGCATTAACCAAGTAACATTGTCAAAAATTAAAAAAAAACCGACTGCTTTGAAAACAATTGTTTGCCTTCAATGTTTACTAGTTTTCGTCAAATAGAGTATTATAGAGGTATTATATAGAGTATTATTTAGAAAAGTAATATATGTATAATGACATTTTTATTTCGGGATGGTATATTTACTGGCTATTATTAAATAAAAAAATCATTCCTCCACCCCTTCTTTACTATTTACGGGTGCCATTTTATATAGTCTATGTCAGTCAGCAAGAAACTATCCTAATGATATGTCACGTGTCACAATCTGTCAAGCCATTTGGACATTCGCGCGTGGCAAAAATATTTATCTAAACATACATACATACATCAGTTCAAAAAAAGTCACCCTCCTTCCAATCGGGTAAAATGCCTTAATTTGCAAAATAACATTATTAAGACAGAAATTGACTAGTGTTTAATGCGAGTAACAGTTTCACTTGTGATTAAAATCCCTGGCCAAAATCTAAATACCGATAGATTTTTTCGATATAGGTATATAGTTCTTCATCGTGGTATTTAAGAACTCATTTTTTTATACAAAGTATTTCGTTAAATAAAAATTTATATTTTCTATTACTGAAGTCTACTCCCGATGAAGATAGAAATAAAATGTTAATGTTTTTGTTAATTTATTCATAGAAATATAATATAATGCAGATAAAAAACATGAACATTAACAGTATTAAGATTATCCTTTAGACCTATTTGCTTCTTAATGTTTTATCGATCACTACACTGTGGGGAGCAAATTAGTTTTATAGCTTTATAGGGTAATTTGATAGGTAATAGGGCCATCTGTTTCCATAAAGCCTTTAAGGCGAGGATCTGTAAATGGCCTTGATGATTTTTATTACAGTATTTCATTATTGGTTTATGTATAGCTTTTTAAAGCTTATTTTTATTTAAGAATCGGAGTCCATTAGCAGTATTCCAAGTGTAATACGTATTTTATTCTTTATTTTATTTAATGACGACCCGCATGACCGAGCGGTCACCATACCTATGAGTGTAGAAAGCGTATTATTATTTTTTAAATGTCCTCATATAGCTGCAATTATTAATTAGTTTATTTTTGTACTCTATATCCATCTCAATCTCTCGCAGACTACTTTTTAGAAGTTTCTCTTCTGCCGTATGTTAATTGCACACACGTTTCATTTTATTATTATTACGTAGTTATATAGTAAGTTGAATATCACTGTATACACATACGTTCAGATCGAAAATTATGTGGTTGAGAATAGCACTACTCCTATTCTTCCTACAATGTTGTACACAGGCAAAAACGTAAATTAATTAAGAAATGAGAAACAACATCTCACGAACTACGGTCACAAAAAATAAAAAACTGCAAAACTCGTCTTACTAGAGGTTGATGTCTGTCAGTGCACTTGTAATAGATGAAAACCCCTAGACTATATGAATTTACTTTTTTTATCGAATTGAAGTAGCAAACAAGCATACAGTCCACCTAATGGTGCTTACTGCCGCCCATGGATGTCTGGGGTTCCACCTGAAGTCGGTCGTACATGCGTTACTTCTTATGACGACTAAGATGGTCACCTCATGTGTAAGTGAGCCGGCAACTACACTCTTCCACCGAAACGCAAGAATTGCTTAACGCTACAAAAGGTGTGGCGGGGGGACCTCCCCCGTCGAACTACACTAATTCTACCACCTGGCAAACTAATTTAAATCGTAAATACTTGCATAACGAAATTGATTTACCAAATCTCATTAACATAATTTTTGATCGCGCAGATAAACGAGCTGGTTGGAGCCTAATGAGGTTAAATCCCCCATTACTGTTCCCCAGGGATCTATCGATCATTAATGGCAAGGTCGGGTCTGGGTTTATTGGGTACATTGGGATATCTGGGAATAGAATAATGTGATGCCTTTTTCACTTTTCTTTCTAATTCTAATAGCAATATATTTTAAGTGTTTGTTATGTATATAAAAATATAGTTATTATATAAATTGAACACTATATGTACATAAATAAGACTTTTTAATTTTCAAATTAATCAATAAATAACTTCAAATATATTTAGGAAAACAATTTGTACATATTAAGATATATCGCGATTCTACAGACTTTGTCCTGTTTTAACTAAGAATTTTGAATTAAAATCGGTAAAACTTCAAAAAACCTTTTCCTGACAATAAAAAATACAACAAAAAAATGCGAAATCGGCGAAGCTGGACGCGCTTGTTGCCGTTACAGGAAAATAGGGATACATTTATATATTTAAATTTTAACATTTGAGGGCTGGGATTTTATTTTTCCGGGCAACTTTCAACAGCTATTGTTTTGCAAGTTATGTCATTGTCTCCATAAAATGTAACGACCGACAATCACATTTGATTGTAACCACAGTATTTAAAGGCAGTTTAATTACGTCCAAACAATACGCACCAGTTTTGCAAAATATATTTCCTAACAACGATCCATCTCTCTAATTAAACCGAGAGAACCCGAATCCCACACCATTGTTAAAAATTCGCAAACAAGCGACACATATGGTTTAACACGTTACAAACGACACATGTTCCGTGAAATGAACAATATCCGCTTATGTAAGTAATTTGACTCTTTTTGTCAACTGACATTATATCTGAGCTTGGTTATTTGGGTCTGGGAGAAACCATAATGGCTGTTACTCTGTTTCTATCTGTTATTAACATCTAAACACCTGTTATTCTCACTGTTCGAAATTGTTGTTTTTGGTCCGAGCAAAGGCCTTTTACAGTTTGACTTACCTATTCATTTCTATCATATAGAAGCAGAATACAAGCATACAGTATATCTGGTAAGTTGCTAACCACACATGGTCACCTGTGATTAACCTCAAATCAGATCAGAGACTTACCTGAGGTTGCTCACAGATGCATTGCTACCCCCTCAGTATTGACTTGGAATGTCTCGGTTAAATTTGTCTCTCTTACCACACCCTGTAAACAAGAACACAGTAACGCTGAACACTGCTATTATTAAGCAGAAATAGCGGTAACGCTGATACTTTTGATGTCGAACACCGTTGAAAAATAGAAATAAAGTGCTTTCAGGCATCACGTTTAGCAAAATGTGCCTAAAACACAAGATGTTGGCAATTAATTTAAAAGAGCAGGAACTATATTTGTTTTCTTTAGAACCAATTTTAACTAGCATTATGAAGGGGAAGGGGAAGAAATTGTTATAAGCTTATTTTGTGCAGCGTTACGTTTTATTTATGAAGTAACGCGTTATCGGCGGAATCGTGTTATAAGCGTGTCATAGAAAATTAAGCCAGTGGAGATAATTATCTACGATAGTTTTCATTATTGTTTCAGATATAATTTTCTACATAATATATGTATGTACTGCGAATTCTATCTGAACAACTTTTATAGATCTGATTTACAGGAGTAATAGAACAAAATAAATAGTATAGGATATATAATATAATATTCAGTCGTTAAATGTAAAATATTCGCTGAAAAATAGTTACATAGTAACTGTCTTATCCAACTGATTCCGATATTAAAAATTAATCAATAAAATTTGTTACTTTGAATGGCATGAATGCGAATGAACACATTTTTCTTCTCCCTAACGCCTTTATCGTAAACAAAAATCAACGCCAACCTACAAAAGCACCATTGTAAGAACGAATTGTATCTAATGTAGTTGTGGTCGTAATTCTGCAAACTATTTGCGTTATAAGGGACCTAAACTAGACAGGTACTAATATAACAAAGTTGCTGTCTGCGACATTCTATCTACAAGTCGTTAGTGAACGTTGATTATATTCAGGCACACCTCGAATTATCCGAAACACTATTACTGAGATCCTGCAAAGCCTTTGATAACCCAGACGACATAGGTACATAGACACTTGGAATTATAATGTATTTCAAATTGCTTAGCGTTTATCTCACGTATATCTCATAATATTGAAGTCGTAAATGATCATGCAGTTTAAAAAAAAAGGATAGCGAATAGGAACAACATCTGAATTAAATAGGATTGAATTACCTAGTCGATAACAGATGTGTTGCTTCCTCTTGGGACTTAGATGGTAAACCTAATGTGAGTGTCTCTGCCATAAGATCCTTCAATTTAGAACCTCAAACAATTTACAATCACAAGTAATAGACACTTGTACTTATTATATTACACATCTAGTGCCAATATAACGTATGTGGTTAAAAATATCGTGTTAGCTTAAATGTTGTTATTGTCGCAAACCCGAGAATGGATGTGGCGCAAAGATTCATCAAGAATAACTTTACTTTAGATTGTTCACTTTTTGAAGTCTTGGAATTTTATTGGCCCCTTATACAAACTTTAATCTTATATTAAGGGCGTTATTTCGTAATAAGGCATTCCGTGTTTAGTATTGTATCAAGCGTCAAAAATCCGACGGCATTCATACCCTTCACACGTCCGACATTCGTTGACGATTGGACAGGCGACGGGCCGCCAAATTGGTTGTTTGTCATCACCCCGAGAATGGATGACATACTATTCAACAAGAATAACTGTTTTAAACTGTTTAATTATCTTAGTTGCTTTTTTTTATAAACTTATAAACTACACTTCTACTTTACCTTATGATGTATTATCCGCTATTGTATTTTGTTGATCATTTGTACTCAATGCGGTAGTAATGCTAGAAATTTATTTATTCTAAGTTACGGTGATCTTAGAATTTTCTGTTTTATTTGCTTATTTTATTGCCCGTTCATAAAAGGAGTAAAATTATTTTAATGTTATAAAAAATGATTGGTATCTCCTAATGGTTGGTATCTCCTATTAAGGCATTCCATATTTGTTTTGTATATGAGAGACATAAGATGGTATGTGTTTCATGTCTATGCTTTCTACTTTTTAGGCTAGTTTTCCTTATTTATAACGTTTCCTTCTATTACGTCACAGCGTCAAGAATGCGCCGGCATTCGTATGCTCCACACGTCCGATGTTCGTTGACAATCGGACACGCGAGAGGCCGCCAAATTGGTTGTTTGTCGTCGGTCCGAGAATGGACAATTGATTCAATAAGGAAAAACTCGCTTGTTGTAGCTGTTTTTCTGTCGTTTTCGTATTTTGTAACTTAGAACGCGAATTTATTAGAATATCTGAGATTCTTGTAAGGTTTCCGCTGATGTTTTATAAATCGTTCTTCTGATTACTTTGCTTTCGATTGCTCACTTTTAACAATATACAAAAAATGTCCAGTTAACATTTTTGATCATTTTAAAGCCGAATCTTAAAGTTAGAAAGTCACAAAAAGGCGTAGCGTTACAACCAAACGTTTAAAACTAACAGTAATAGCATTGTCAATGTACTAGCTTTGAAACATATGTCTAAAACTTACTAGAAATATCTAAGCAAAAATTTTATTAATTGAATAGTAGCCTATTTGGCACTTTTAGTCTGGATTTTACTTATGAAGAGGTTAATGCCTATGATTGGCAATCTTTAGGTGCAAACACTGTAAGACTGGGTTTGCATGAAAACTAACTGCAGGTTTTTTTCGGATTCGATTTAAAACGAATAATCAGCGAATGAACTGGCTGGGTTAATACTGAATGTGTTATGTTCGTTCAAAACCAATTAATTGCAGTGTTCATTTGTGTTATGTTTGAAATATGTAAAATTTTATGAATTTACACGTGTTCGGAATTCCGGTGAGAATATTTTTATAAGATTAAAAGTAAGTAAAAACTGCCGCCAATGGGTTTCCGTAGGCGATTTCATATGAAACAAGGGTTGAAGACCTGAAGGCAATCGTAGATGCTATGCTGTTCCCGAAGATAAGAAGATTTCCTCTTATGAAAGAAAGCCAGCAACCACATCTGTCTAAAATGCAAGAACTACTTCACGCTAGAAATAGGTGTGACGATGCTACCTCCCCGGTCGAACCATACTCGTTTACCACCTTGATTCAATTAGATTTCCAAACACATTATTTAGTTGTGTGCGAATTTTGTACTATGAAAGTTTTATAAACAGTGCAATAATACTGATAATGTCAAGTACTATGTCGTACAAATCGAGAGTCACATATTAAATGTCCTGTGACAAAGTTAGGTGCAAAAAGCACCGTAATATATTTTTTTGCTCTCGACCTGAAAACGGACAATTAAATCAATGAGGAAAACTTTTCTTATGAATTTCTTGTTCTTTTCTGTTCCCGTTTCTGTTTTATTAAAAACGTTTATTGAGGATTCTTGGCAACGAATTTATGAAAATGATAAGGATTTGATAAAATTTCTGTGTGCGTGTAGATATTTCTAAAATGTCACAAAATAAAAATCTGTAGCGTATAGTATTGTCTATTGGCGAAAACGTAAACAATTATTGTTTTGATAAACGTAATAACATCGTGCTAAGGACATGAACCAAGAACAGCTTTCATATAAGAGTGGACTTCATAACAGGTAATGAATTATATTTAGTACCAGGTGTTAGAGCCAGTGTAGATCGACCATAGAATAAGCAACGCCACATCTATTTCAAGCGTGAAGTAGTTCTAGTTTTTTGGTAGATGATTGTGGTTGACGGCTCACGTATACAATGAGGTGACCACCTCAGACCATTTCATTAACTTTAGATATAACGAATGTTTTGTATAAAGTTGCTTACGGATGTGCACACGTGGAATGCAAAAAAAAAAAACATTTATCCCGAAAATATTCAAGGGTCGCTGCCTAAATAATTTAAAAGCATGTACAGGGTTGTACAAACGTAATCCTGTAAATTTCTGCGTGAGCTTCGATCAAACGCATTGCAGATATGCCTGTTTACGATAATGAATTTCTCCATTAATTCCGATCAGTGCTGCTACTAATAGCAACTAATGCATTTACTGTCCCAAAGCGGTTCTGAATCAATTCTCCGCGCAAAATTAATAATATGAGACCGAGGATACATACCGATGCGAAGAATGTAATAGAATTCAATGAATAAATAAATTATTATATGTATTAATAAATTATTTGCTAGTATTTTCCTGACGCTACGCTCGTTTGGCTCTCGTTTAACTTGATAAGTATCTTATGTATTAATTCAGGTATCAAACCGCAAAGTTGGCAGAATTGCTTGTAGTTCGACTACGGAACCACCAGCGCCACATCTGTCTGCCTTATAACAGTTATGCATTGCTGTGTTCTGGTCTGAAGAGTGTAGTAAGGGAAATAAACTTACCCGAGATATTCCAACTTAGTCCTCAAGGGTAGTAAGTGTAACTAACCTTAGGTAAGATTCTGATGTCAGCTACGGTTGATATCAGATGTCCATAAGCAGCAATTACCATCCAAGGGGAAAGGAGAGGAACGACTTTTTTATAATCGTAAAAATATGGGTATCAAAAGCTGATGATGGGTATCAATAGTCCATTCCATTCAGCGTTAAATTATAATATCAATAATCATAAGTTTTTAAGCAATCGAATTTTTTATTTTAATATTGTAAATAATGTAACTTGTTTTACTTGCACGTGTATCACATATGACGTAATTATAATTATTGTAACAGTTCGTTGAAGTAATTACATATCATGTTAATGATATCATGTAGTGCGGGTGCGATTATACCGAAACCTATATGTGAATGACATTATCTATGTATTCAGTTTGGAAACCAATTTTTTCAATCCTTTTTTAACTGACAGCGTCAGAAGGAGCGTTGTTTTTCAAGCGTACATATGTATGTATGTATGTTTGTTTGTATGTAAGTCTATCTCTTGGGCACGCTACAGCCTAAACGGTTTGAAGGATTAGGACACATGATTTAACTTTAGAATCATCTTAGCTTGCCGTGTAACATAAGTTATATAATTTTTTAATAGGACACCTGCAAATACAAAAAGAGGAGAGGGGGAGAAATTACTTTTTATACCATGACAAATCGTTACAAAAATGCCTGTTTCATGTATTACTTTAATCTTAGTACTTTCACACAAAGCCCTAAAAAGTTTTAAATAAATAAATGATTCCAAAACAAAACTCGACTGCCAGTTTAAATTTTATCAGTCGGATTTTCTGTTTTCATGATATTATGTTACGAATATTGCACGTACGGAGGATGCGAGATGTGGCGTAGTTAAAGTTAATATAGAGAAGAAGTGCGGAAAGTTTACATTTATGTATGTTAACAAGTGTTACATTACCAATAATGTAAAACACATGTCAGCATTATCAGATGTATATATCGATAGATAATTGATAATAATTGATTAATTATGCTAAAATAAAGTTTTGTTACTGTAACCATTTTTTCTATGGGTGTTTATCAAATGTCTACAAAATGAACGCATAGACAAAGAGTCATTAATATATGTATGAAAGATCACATTTTATCTAAACCGTGTCACTATAATTGCGAGGGAAACAACAGTAAATTTGTAAGAATGACATAATATACGCAATTTCTCCGGACTAATAATATTTGAGATTACTTCCACCCTATCGTCAATTCTATTACGCGTATCACAAAGTATAGGACCGACTTTTCATACAATGGAGAGACATAAAACTAACTTTATTACATTATATGCCAATACCCTTTTGTTATGTAAATACTGAAGAGGCTAGGAAAGGGTCATATAGCTTAACAATGCCAGGTTTATTGGTATACTGTAATAAAAACAAATTAATTTGCTCCAGTTACGGTTAGATGAGAGCAGTGATAGCTGAACGGAAACTCGGTTTCTCAATAGATGTGGAGAGGTTTAAATTCCAGCCACGCAACGTTGATTTTTCTAAAAAATATAAGCATATGAGAAATTAATCATTACTTCTTTTCGGTGAAGGAAAATATCTTAAACGTACATGCATGAAAGTTCTTAAAAAAATTAAAGGAACGTGACGCTGATGTCTGTCAATTTGCACTTGATCAGCGCGGTGGTCTATGTATTGAAACCCTCTCAGGGAACCTCGTGCCAAGCGGTGGGACAGTAATGGGTAGGTAACGAGGGTTAAATGTACGTTTCGAAAATAAATATTAACTAATAATATATAAATAAATAAATATTAACAACAAAATCATATTATGGCAAATGACAAGTATTTTCTAGATTTTTTGCAGGATTGCAAAAATTGGCTGCGTGCACACAGCGGGATCGTTTGTAATTCTTTTGGTTGTACCACCGTCCCGCTTATTTCAACCTAATAATACCAATGTTAACCCATAAATCATAAAAAAACATTTTCATAAAATCATAAAAAAAATTCGGTACATTATAAGGTTTTACCGTAAAACAAATTGTAAACTTTAACTGATATTCTATCAAAATGAAGAGAAGCTCACTCGAAGTAAAAGAAGTAGAAGCCTATTTTATAAATGGAAATTTGGAGTCATTGATAATCCATGATTTATTAACAAGCAAAGGCCGAGGTCGACTGAAAAACATGAATATTGTATGAAATCATACAAAATTCATAGCCTGCAAATCTGAAGTATCATTGAAAGATGATTTGGGTCATCGAATGAATTCGTTTGTATTGAATTGTCAAGTTTGAAACGGTTAAACTGATTTTTAATCACAATTTATTTACATAGATGCCTATAGTCTCTTTTTAGCTACATACGGTTCCTTTATTTTTTTTTGTTTGAGTCATGAACATCAATGTTTCTATCGACTTCAGATCTTCATGACTCAAACAGACTCAATCACAGATGAATTGCTACTTAGACCATCTTAGCGTACCATAGACCATCTTAGTGTTTGGACACTAAGATGGTCTATGGTGGCACAAGTGAGCCGGAAACTACAATTTCACTTTATATATGGCAAATATATATCTCGGGGAAAATATATATCTCTCTTATATCTCGGGTGCAGCATCGCATCTGTGATTGACTCCAGATAGAACGCCTGTTCTATATGAAGTTGGTTACAGCTGTCTATAGGCCGCTATCACCATTTACCATCAGGTGGACTGCACGCTTGTTTGCTATTTCGATCATTTAAAAACCCGTCAAGTTCGAGTCAAACTCGCAGACGAAGGGTTCCGTCCCATTATCTACAAAAAACAGTAAAAAATCACTATGTTGTATGGGTGCCCCTCTTCAATATTTATTTTATTCTTTTTTTTAGTATTCGTGGTTATAGCGGAAACAGAAATACATCATCTATATATAGTCTGGTTAAATACAGACGGACAGACGGACAGCGGAGTTTTAGTAATAGATTTCCATTTTACCCTTTCGATATGGAACCATAAAAAATGTTTAAGCCTATATATCAGTATTTCATGTAAGAAACCGTGTAGTTTATCTTCGAAGGGTTAATCTTTAATTAGTACCACGACAACCTCTAACAGCCTGTTCAAAGCGTTCATTATCAGTTTCAACTATTACCTGATCATCCTGTAAATTGATCCCGGAACTGAACCTGATTGTGTTTAATGAGATAAACCGCAATTAATGTGAAGTTCTGATCAAATGTTGCGAGTTAATTAGCGAACGGCTTTGCATTTCGGTGTTCCTCGATATCGCTATTGGCTTTGAAGAATATCTTTTTGATTCTGTGAATTTTGTAAATAGTTTTTCTTTTTCATGTATTTTGATCATAGAAGATCCACTGCCAAATCTTATTTTGCCAAATTAATTAATTAATCAGTGTTAGAACCAATTAGTCCTCATGGGTAGCAACACATCTATGCGTAACCTCAAGTAACACTTTAGTCTTATCTAAGGTTGATTACAAATGTACATATGTCTATGTCGACAGTGATCACTTGCCATTAGGTGGATTGCATGTTCATTTGCTACTTCAATCTGAAAAAAACCTATTAACAGTGTCACGGGATTAAGTTATTAGACGTAGATAAAATTGCTTGTTATCATTTACTTGTCTCTTGGTCTTAAAGATGAGGCGACACTTGTAACTTAATACCTGTAAACTCCCTCTTATAATTTAGGTACAAGAATAATTTGGTCGACTTTGGCGAGGCGGAATGGTGACCATACCAGCCTAACGCAATGTATTGCGGGTTCTAATCCCGAACAGACATGTAAATAAAGGATTCAGGTTCCTGTTCTGAGTCTGAGTGTTTATGTATTTTATAATCTTTGTGTAGCCATGACACCCACGACACGGCAGACAATCCTAGTGTGCGACTATGAATGTAGAAACCGTTATTAGCTTTATAGAAAGACTAGTTTCCCGCGACTCCGCCGGCTTGTCTCCAGATAACCACGATAAACAGTAAAAGACATAAACGATGTGCAAAATTTTATCTTAAACCGGTAAACAGGTTTGGCACTAGAGAGTAACAAACATTCACCTTTAGAATATCAGTAATATGTGGAATTTAAGTTTTATTGAAATGACATTTAGAATACATACAACGATAGCAATAGATTTTGACTCCACAATAGATCAGCTATCCCTTGTCCTAATATAATACAATTAATGTCGTAGGCCATTACCATGAGCAATGACAAAAGTTCTCTTACCAATTAATATTACGAATCGTAGCATTCATTATATCTACTAATAATTTATAAACGTTACCACGAAATCAATTATGCTATTCCAAGGTCATTCTCGAGATATATTCATAGACATATTCTCGAAAGATGAACTGAAATTCTGGAAAGTTCCAGCAAGAAATCAAATCTCGCCATATAACAATCTCAATAGCTCGACGACCGAAATTATGACAAGTGAATTCGTGCTCCGAGAACGATGAATCTCGACGTTTGAAATGCTAATTACATACTACAATGTCAAAATTCATCTCACAATAATTCATCTCATCTCCACACTCGAGTGTGCGCCGTGATTGATACCAAATTGGGCTTTATAAAGACTAGCTAGGTAGGTTTCGGTAAAATATAATTACAATGCAAAATAATCGACCAATCCACTTGACTTTTTTTACAATGTGTATAGCCTTTTTTGTATCAAGGGGGAAAACCTTCTAAAGGTACTGGACGCTGTGGGAGCAACGCCCGATTTTTACCGCACTCAAAACCCCCCCGGTGATCGTCGTCAGCGCTGTGTGGCGGACTCCAAGATCTCCAACGAAACACAACCGGAGTCCTTCGAGCGCGATTCCCCCTTCTGGACCCTTTCCCGGCAAGCATTTACCCTCACCGTGTCTTCAGGTGTTTACGATGGCATCCAACCACACATACAACCATCCTTCTCGGGGTCGCTTGGCTGGGCAGCTCGAGCTCCCACTATTACCACCCGAAACCCCGGAAGCTCCTTTTTAATCGCCTCTTACGACAGGCAGAGGATAACGTAGTCCTATTCTAGTTCCGAAACTACAGGAACAACAATGTGTATAGATGGATAGACAGGTAGGCAGACAGCGGAGCAGTAGGTTTCCGTTTTTACCCCTTCGGTACGGAACCCTAAAAACATATTTTTTTATATCCGTTAGTAAAATATAAACCTTTAAAAGATTAAAAGATCATTCGTATTATAATATTGTCCTGTGATTTTCTTATCTTTCAAAAATTTTACCAGAACAGACCGGCGGGCACAATCGAATAAAACTAATTCCAACGACAAAGAAGTTCCGGTAATTTCGCTAACAATAAGCCAGGTCTGGAACTCCGTATCTGATTTCTTCCCTTTCACTGTGTTTTTTCACTTTTTTGAAAAATAACTCACTTTTATATCTACGTAACAACAAATGTTAGGACAATTTTGCTTTGAAATATGATATAGTATAAATAATAAAAAAGAATGTTTTACCATTCGCTACTCCATACAGTATCATATGAATATTTTGCCTTTACAAGGCAAAAGTTTGTGTGGATGTATTTATGTTTGTTGCTCTTTCACGTAAAAGTACTTATCCGATTTGACTGATTTTTATTACAAAGTAATTTGATGACCTGGATTAACAAATATGATACTCTTTATCCTGGTAAATGACCGAAGCGGTTGAAACCGCGGGAAAAAGCTAATAAAATATATTTTCTAAACATACTTCTGTTAAATTTCAATGTTCAATTTTAATTGGTTTATTCTTGGTATTTTTACGGATTAACATTAAAGGTGGCTGGAAAACAGAAGTAATATTAAAAAATATATATTTATTTTTTAATAAGAACTTTAAGGATTTTTATACACGTCCAACACATAACCAACAAGGCTTTAGTGGATTCATATTTAGTGACTGACTATTAAGCTTCTTGTCTGTCTTCAATATCCATGTGTATTCTTGTAGTATTGAGCGACAATAAATAAAAATATCGATATCGATTTCAAATTTATACCATCTTTACAAAGTGTTATTATGAACCTTTTGTGTTTATATACTAATAGGTATGATTATTTTTTATCATAGGATTATAGGCCGATGTTATTCGAAGATCTAAACTTTTAACTACGTGTGGAAATTACTTAATTTAACAACTATGTTTTGTGTAATTTATTTTCTGGATACTAAATTATACATTAACCTAGGTTAATGATTTTTTATTCATATTCAAGAAAGTCGAGCAAAATCACAAAGCGGCCGACACAATCGAAAGAAACCAATTTCCTCTCACAGAAAAGGTCCGGTAATTATCGCTAACAATAGATGGGAGTTGAAAATAACTCCGTATCTGATTTCTTGGCTTTGCTTTTACTTCCTCGGATCGTCAATGTCTTATGTCACTTCTGTTTGGCTTTGGTTACGTATTAACACGGTATGATACTATTACCGTGGTATTAATGTCCGTGTTCGAATACATTTTTTGATGTGATATATCTATAGGCGCAGATAAATTCCGATCCGGCGGTAGTGTAAGAAAATATTGTAACTGTCAATTTGTAGGCCTGTGTAAAAAAAATAAAGACATTTCATTTCAAACCTGATTGTTAGACTGGCGATGCTTGCGTTTATGTCATTTTTCCATTCCATTTGTATTATACATCGTCAAACTATTAAGTATCGAATAAAACTAAGCGTGCGAGGTACTATTTGTACATGCCGTTATTATCATTGTGATATATATTTAGTCTTGCAATCTTGTCTTTTATGCTTATTACTTGCAGGAACACGATGTTTCACATCTATCAGGCATCCCGTGACGGCTATTTATTTATACAACACTAGACTACTCCCGCGGCTTGGTCCGCTTCGGTCACATTTACCACGGTAATGAGATTCCATGGTGTTGCATTCCATAACATATGGGTACATAACTAAATTATCTGTGTGCCACGTTTAAGCGACTTTCGCATTTACATTATTAGTAACATTTTAGACTATATTGTTTTCAACACTATAAATCTGAAGAGGATACTATTCACACAACCCCTTTAATGTTTACGCACTTAAAGACTACTTTAAAATGTTACTGCAACATGGGATACAAATAAATTTTGTCAAAATTGGGACTTTAGTTTCCAGATCTGTATCTGGACTATATCTGACAAATTGACAGGTGGTAGAACAAATGTAGTTCAACCGGGGAAGTACCACAGCCACACCTTTTTCTAGTGTGAAACAATTCTTGCGTTTCGGTGGAAGGGTGTGGTTGCCTCACTTTTATATGAGGTGACCGTCTCAGTTCTCAGGAGTAGCTACGCATCTGTGGTCGACTTCAGATAGAACCCCTGTTCTAT
>DWNE01002215.1:0-19449 GCA_018249875.1 Cecropterus toxeus | reverse complement strand
TTGCATGCCGACATGGTAGAATAAGAGAACACTGCCAATAATTATAAGACCTTATTTGTAACCTTATTCTAGCAAATAAAGAATTATTATTATTATTATTATTATTATTAAACATAGACGTGTGAAGAGTTTCACTTCCTACAGACTAGGTGCACTAAAACACCTCCAGTACTGACTAGACGTCCCAATGGGCAAAGTTAAATCAATTATGAGTTGCGCATTCGTTTTCAAGGTTTGTAGTTGCCGCCCTGTGAATTTGCCGCCGGGGGCATGAGCCCCGGCTTGCCCCCCTAGATCCAGAGCTGAAGTTACTTAAAGATGTCCATGGGTGGCAGTGACTATTACCATCAGACGGACTGCTCGTCGCTTCAATCCTATAAATAAAACCTTTAAATTTTTATAATAACATTTATAAATATACATTCTTAACCAATGAAACTCGGTAGTCAATACTACTTGCAGCGTCAACAAAGTGTGTAACTATAAACAAAATATACAGAATAAACAAAATGACAAACAAACAAACGTTTTAATCACGTTGTTTGTACGACAACAATACATTCGTTAGTGATGAATCGAGCCAGTCTGGTAAATCAATCATCATGGGCGTTGGAAATACCATTTTGAACCTTAAAATCGTTATAAAAAGAGATTTATAATGTCTTCCATAAAAAAAACGACCAAGTGCGAGTTGGACTTGCGCACGAAGAGTTCCGTAACAAAAAATACCGTAAAAAATCATGTTTGTTTAATGAGATCCCATCTCAAACTTTTATTTTAATTTAATTTGATTATTTATTTTTCATCATAAAAATCTTAATGAAATTAGATGATTTTTTCAACGGCCATGTTAATTTGAATTAGGACGCAACTTTAGGTTTTGTGGGTATAATATATGTAATACCTCGTACACATTTCTATAAAGCCGAGATAGCTAAGTATTTGTAATTCGGCATGTTAATTCGATGGAATGATGTTCGTTTAAAATATTGGAGTAGCAAACAAGCGTACAGTCCACCTGATGTGGACGACTGCCATCTACCCTAGATAAGAGTTTTACACGAGGCAACAGTTGTGTTGCGGTCACCGAGAAGTTGAAATGAACTCTGATAAGTCTTTCTTTACCCACTGTCTGGAACATAACAGAGCTTAAACTATAAAGCAGAAGTAGGAGGAGCAGCAGTGAATCGGGAGTGAAACTTTAAAGGGTTCCACTACTTTCAAATAAACACACACGCGCGCTTTCTACATTCATAGCCCCACACTAGGAGTTTCTCCTGTGTCGTGCGTGCCATGGACACACGACGAATACACAAACACCCAGACCCAGAACAGAAACCTAAACTCATCATTCATATTTCTGTATGGCCGGGAATCGAACCCAAGACCCACTGCGCGTCAGACCAGTATGGAGACCGCTCCGCCACGCGGGTTGTCTAAATCTTATAATAATTTCAACAACTTACCTCTATTTTTTTCCAAAATTGTGAGCGTTATCGTGAATAATTACCGCTAAGGATATCAAAAAGAAACCTACACCTAAGAGTTCTTTAAAGAGTAATAATAAAGTTTTAAATAGTGTGTCGAATTTGCACTTGGCGCATAGTAGGCAACGACCTAAGTCCCTTTCACTCTAAGTGGCACCCTTGCCAAGTAGCGGGACATTTAGTTTGAAGAAGATATACGGATTGCTGCAATTAAAAATATGTACGAAACAGCAAGTGAAGTATTTAGTACCCAAATTCTTTGGGTGTTTCGATTGTGATGACGCCAACGACGATATTTTTATATGTATATATATTAATTTTTAACCTACATATATTATACGAGTTGCTATAATATTTTATAAGCAACTTTATGATCACTATATTTCGATATCAGCTATAAAGTTACGTCAGTTCCTGAATGTTACGACACGTGTCCTATAAAAGGTGGTTATATACGTTTAAACTATAAAAAATAGATAAGTTGATTCATCACGATCATGTGCACCGTATTTAATTTAAGGCTTTACGTGACGTTTTAAATGTTAAGTTTTTATTTCATAACTAAATAAATGCACAAGGACTTTTAGGCATTTCATATTAGAAGTATATTCTTAGGAGTAAAATGTACTTTTGGTCAATTTTACGTTGATAAACTCCTTTTGAACGTGAGATGAAAGAAATGTATTTCTTTTAGCAATACAAACAATTATAATAGCAAAAGTAATATAAAAATAATGGTAATATTATAATAAGCCTTATTCCAATTATTCACTTCGTTTAGAGCACCAAAAGAAAAAAGTAGAAAGACTCTTATTTATTATACTGAATTGTTATAATAATATGAAAATACATTGTTTGCACCCCGAAAAATCTCTTAGTCGGTTATTGGCCCAAGGTATGCTTAAAACAAGGATTTCGACATACTCTCTTTTTTAGAGAACAAAAAGCGCTAGGATAACAGTGAGCTTTTGTTTTAGTCTTCGTTGGCACAATTAGGAAACATTGGTTTTTTTCTCATTTTGGAAAGTGCCAAAGTATCATACTTTCTTCTAAGGTACATACAAAATGCTAAATGGCCAATGTGTTGTAACTAGTAACATCGTTAAAATCATTAAAACCCGACTACTTAAAACGAAATTCTTGTTCATAATTTGTCAAAGTAGTGAAGTAAAAGGATTATAATGTATCTCCTTTTAGATTGGTTTATTTACTAGCTTTCATTTGATACCCATATTGTCGTAATAGTAAAAAAATCGTCCCTCCCCCCCTTTTTGCTAGGCGCCATTTTTAAACATTATATAGCTTATGTCACTTTCCAAATTGATACGATTCCAATGATATGTCATACGTCACAATGCGTTAAGCCGTTTGGGCTGTAGCGCGTGCCAAAGAAATGGACATACAAACATTCATACATACATATGCACAAAAACATTATTCTCCTTCTGACGCAGTCAGGTTCACGGTTATTATGATATATATTATCCTATCTATTTATGATAAATAAATACAATAATTCTTTAAGTTCTTTACCTAATTTATTTCCTAGTTGCGGCTAACTTAGAAAGTAGAGATGCACGTTCGATGAATTATAAAAACCTTTATATATAATTAGGCGGTGTCAATTATGTATTTAAATGTATTTTTTAGTATAAAGTACATTCACTTTGCAGTTAGCTTCTTAAGGTTATGTTTGCACCTAGACTTTTATATTCTGACTTTTGATGTCAATTCCAAAAGGTGCAGGAGGTGCAAATTAATTCGGTCATAGACACATTTCAGACCCCCAAGTATTATTTGAAAGAATTGAATTCAGTATATTTATTTCCAACATTTAGTTTAGTAGTATAAATAAATTTCTTCTTAAACTACTTTTAGGATGTAGTACTGTCTAAAAGCAACAATGGTGTCGTGGAAAAACAGACCTCTTGGATTTATCGCCACACGTAAAGTTAATGGACGAAACAGGAAAAAAGTTTTTGCGGGTCGTTTTCACATAATGTGTGTTTCGCTTCGTGACACCCGCGACGTGGGATTAGTTAGAGAATTACGTTTTATTTGTTTTAAAATAAGTATTTTTTAACGGACGGATATTCTTATAATGTTTACATTTTCCACTTTTTAATAAGACATCTATTAAAGTGCAAAGAGTTCTGGAAGTTTAAATGTGGCATATTAATCAATTTCGATTTTGTCACTACGGCCATTATAAATTAAAATAATATATGTTTGAAGTGATTCAAAAGAGTTTACCATTTCAGTCGTGGCTAGGTACACAGCATGGGTACCACTGTACCTTGTACCTTAAACAGCACTATAGCCAATCAAGCTAGAACAAAGTAATTTTGTTTTTTTTCGAGCGTATGTGTGTATGCATGAACGTATGTATGTACGTATGAAAGTATGTATGTATATATGTTATATATGTCCATTTCGTTCGCACGTGCTCCGGTCCGAACGGTTTGAGGGTTTTACCATATATGAATACCACATATCATTAAAACCGATTCAGTGACATAGACTATGTACTTTTTAAAAATAGCGCCTGGAAACATTGAAGAAAGGTCAGGGGGCCTCTTAGTTTATTTATCATCTTGACAATATGTTTATCAAACAAAAGATAGAGATATAAATTATATTTTTTTATGTTATTTCTTAGATGAACACTCATAAAAAGTTTTAAATTAAATCATATTTTTTTAAGTAGTCCATTTTTTATATTTAAACAACGATGTCTTGTTTTTATCAGGAACGTATATTAAATAGCGCTTGCTCAGTAATAAACAGTGACACTGTAGAGATAAAAATCACTTCATTGAAACATAAGCGAGACACCTATTCCCAGACAATATTAAATTGCGTGGTAGGTACGTCAACACGCTCTTTGAAACCCGATAGGCTATGAAGTCGGGCATCACAACTAGAGGAAACTGGGTGTAATTGATTTAGCCGCCCTCCGAAAAGGAAAGTAATGTTATTATAAACGGGCTTTTAGCTAGCCCGGCCCCGTCTAATTACATTAAATCGCTGGAAAACGAAGAGCGAGATTAACTGTGTTTTGAATATTACAGCGCTGAACCGAACGGTAAATGTTGGTTTGATCCGTGTACGTAAAATTCAACCCTTTCATGGTTAATTGTAAGAGTTTGAAAGCAGTTATCATGTCATATTATCTCAAAGTACATATCTTTCCAGAGAAGGTTTAGGGTCAATGTTGACCAATTACGGATTGACAGAATTTATCTTAAGTAACTTAATGCAAAACTGTCATGACATGTTCTTTCACCGTTGAAGTAAATGATTTATTGGAGATGTTTTATAACTTTGTGTAAAATATTTGAAATGGGAGAGTAAGTATAAGTCTCTACACTCATAACTACAAATTTTTTTTCGTGTTGTGCGTGCTATTGACACGCAATGACTAATACGAAACAACCAGACCCAGACAGAAATCTAGATTCATCATTAAAAGATCTACTTGACCGGAGATCGAACTCAGAAGCCACTGCGGCTCAAAAGGGGAACGGTGACCGTTCCGCCACGCAGACCGTCAATATTTTCCGATTGTACTGCCGTGTAAAACCTCTCGATAAAGACCAACTTGCTGCGTTTATTTCACCTTACTGTTTATATTGTACTATAGAAAATTGTACATAAATTGTTACTGTACAATTAAAATAATTTAGACATTCTAACTCAAGTCGCAAATAGTCCTAACTTTGACAATAACGAACTAAAAACCAGATGTGACGTGCGTTGTCCTCGTACGAGTACATAACGGACGTTTGAAATAGTTTGGAACTGCACGTGTTCCGTGTACGCTCGTGTGCTCAAGTTAATTGCATGCGAACGGCGAGACCTGTGAGTTTAAACTACTTTAGTTCTAATGTTTGTCGGTTTTCACTTGCAGCTAATTTACCATTTGCCCCCTCCCCTATAAATGTCAGTACCTAATTTGAAAAACGACAATGCAACGACTACATTATGTAATCCGTAGTATTATTGTAGAAGTAATGTTTTGAGATGAAAAATCTTAAAAAATTACTTAATAAAACGAACAAAAAGTCGGTCAAGAGCTGTGGATTTTGCCAGCAGCAGAGTTAAAACTCTACCTGACGTCAATCTCAGATGCGTTGCCACTCTTCAGAATTAGGGTGGTTGCCACGAATTTAAGTTAGCTGGAATCATCACCCTTTTAGCCGAAACGTATTAGTTATATTACCGTTCTTTAGTTCTTAGGCCTTTATCAAAATGCAGTAACTCTTTATGTACAAACAAAATTGGTATTTTAAATGTACGTATATTAAATGTACGAATTACATTTTTAACTCATATACTTTTAATATCTACAAAAGATATTGCGATATTTAATATTATTGTATTGATCCATTGTAATAGACACATAGTTACCGTTTATATACCTACAGGGCCATTGAAATAGAATTTGCTTTAGTATTCACCCTGTTGCAGGAGGAGACTAGTATAGGTATACTAGACTAGATATACTATATTAGTGCTCTTACTAAATTAATTAGTAAAACGTGCAATGATGATATGAAAACATAAGCGGTCATCGTTTTAGGGAAACATAATCAACTCGTACTAAAGGATCACGACGATATAGGCGCTGTTACCCGTTACACCGTCTGCTTTATCAGTTTGAAATAGCAAACGAGCATGCACTTGGTGGTAAGTGGTTACTGTCGCCCATGGACAACAATAAGGAACTTCATATTGAACAGGGGTTCTAACTGAAGTGGATCACAAATGCGTTGCTACTCCCGAGGACTGAGATGGTCGCCTCATATATTAGTGAGCAGGCAACCACACTCTACCAACTAAAGGCAAGAACTGCTTCACACTGGAAAAAGGTACGGAGGTGGTACCTCTTGATCGAACTATACTAGTTCTACTACCTGGCTACTTAAAAAAACAAGAGGTAAAATAACCTTGGTTATAAGAATGTTTTCATTTGACGCAAAACACTCAGTATATGTTAAGCATAATAGACTTAGAACATTGAATAGGCATGAGAACACGTAAATATTAACCGTATTTGTCCCAAGTCTCCATTATTGCACAAAGTAGGCCCTCAATAGGCTGCAGACACCCTAGGCCGCGTAATTAGCATCCTGCCCCGTCTGAGAGATATTTGAATAACGCCGGGGGTTATAAGGGCGGTGCTGATTGGATATTTATTTTAAATACTTTGTAATTTGAGTTTATTATCTTAATATATTTTTTTAATTATTTATTAAAATAAATCAATGTGTCTCTCAGCAATTTGCAAAATAATGAACATTTTATAGGCTTATATTTGCTTGTTTCTTTCTTATACGCTTGCTTATGCTTGCTATTGCTATGCTTCACAAAAAATACCAAATTTTAATTTTGACGCACTGGCTAACCAGTTGTAACCATTTTTTATGGTACTCTTACTAATATATAGATGACCTTGTAAGAAGCATAAATGACTTTTTACTTTTAAATCAAGAAATATCTACGGTTTTTGGTTTAAATCGTAATTAGCCCTTTACTGACATTGCCTTAATGTGAGTAGGTTTTTTTTTTACTTTTAAAATGGAACACATCGAGATAAAACCAGTGCAGTTCATCCGGAAAAGTATCTATTTCTGACGTGGAAGTCACTTAGATGGTAGAGTGTAAATATCTAGAGAGTGGGAACGGATATGTGATGAAATTCAGGAAGAACCTCTGTTTAATATGGTCACCGATGCTCACGGTTTATTACCAACCTTTTTTACTAAATTTTACAAAAAGGGTTTTTTGTCAAATGTAAGTATTTGGTTTAGTTTTGGATTTATTCCCTACTGTGTGTACTGAGCTTATAATCAGAGCGCGACGTGTAGGGCGGGCGGCGTTAACGCTCTCCTGGACACGTTAATTGAAAGTGGATTGGAGGTGACAGTGTAGAACGGGGTTTTTGATTTTTTTTTCCATATCAAAGGCATATATGTTTGCGTGTTGGTAATTTTGCAAGGCTCCTCTCCTGTTCCCGTTCTAATTGGGTTTTGTTTGCCAACTATGATTTATTTGTGAATGCTAATAGGGACTACGTTTTACCTTTTTGCATTTGCTTCGGTTGCACAACGTGATTTGTAATGGCGTACTTGTAAGATTTTGTTTTAGGAATGTGGTAATTAAATAAGTAATGTAGAGATGAAGGAGAGAAGAGAAAGGAGAAAACGAGATTTCAAAACATTTCTAAAGATTCTATACTATTACTTATTTACTAAGTTAAACAATGTCTAGCGCGGTCAGCTATTGGATGAGTGACCACTTCCGTGATTCGAAAGGCATTAAAAATCCTTTGATCCTTCGATCAGCCTTGGTAGGTTATGGCAATATACCTAGTACCTACTAAAGCTAGTATGTATGTAAATTTTATCGGTCTTATGGTGACTTCCAGAAACATTTCAAGAGATGGCGCTACTAGTATTCTGAATCACGTTATCGAAGTTTCCTTAACATCCTGCATACATACAAGCTCTGGGTTGAGGCTATTAGAGTACGGTTACTTCTCATGCATGATGAATTGGTCTAACAGAAGAACTCCATTTAAAGATCCTTACAACCGGCAGGATTGAGGCACTAACTCCCACGTTTCTTCATCAATTCACATTGTAGCGATTTGGTGTACAATGCTTAAAGCCTGCCCTGCCCGTGGGAAGTCACTGAGTCATAAACAGAAGTTATATATTATTATACTTGTCGCGGAATAAAATTCAATGTTCACCGGCTAAGGTTACTTCGTGGCGAATCATATTTATGTTTTAATTCAGGGGCGGAAGCGGTAAGATGGAAATATTGAACTTTTATGAAATTTAATTGCATAAGTTGTGTTAGAAATAAGAAAAATTATAGTCTTAATCAGATAAACAAATTGTGAAGTTAAGGCTTATTACTATTTTAAAAGACTTTTATGGACATTTTGCCATTTCATTTCCTTAACTTGTCCTAAACTTATAGGCAAATAGAAGAAGATTTATCGATGACTACATTATCTATTTTACATTGCAGGTATAAAAGGTTAAACATGTCTGACGTTAAACAATTACTGTGGCACTTAGGTACTCGTATTTCTATTAATTGAAAGACTTACAAAAACATACTAACTTATTATAAAAATAAAAAATATAATTAAAATTAATAAAAACTATAGATAAAATAAATGGGCCAAATCGCTGCCCCGTGGAAGTGTACTCAAGGCACTGGCAGCATTACCTCGCTGAATTGCGGAACTTATTCTTACATAAGTTTAAATAACTAAAAAAGTCTCTTCAGCTTGTACCTTCCGCCGAAACACAATAGTTCCGAATATATAGAATAGATCCGAACCCATTCTGTACGCCGCTATTCGCGTGGCAAAATGAGATATCAGTGGATATTGAATGACGAGCGTTACAGCCCCACTGTGCTCGGTTTCAGATATTCTTTCAATCCCTTTTTTCGCACAAAGGCATCTATTGAAGTTCGGATCGTACGCCCAATATTCGTGAACGCTCGCGTATTACAGATAATAAACAGTTTGGCGGGCTCTAATTCCTATTACATGTTGGTTATTATTTATTTTCAAGTGTAATTTGTTGCTATTGATTAATATTTGGATATTTTTATGTTTTAAGGGCTATTTACGTAATTATGTGTGCTTATTGAGTTTTATAATATTATCTTAATTTTTTTTATAATATTATCTAGATGGTAATCTTTATAGCATAATTTCTGTACCTATGCCCGATATTATAATACTTTTGTCTTATGATTTCTCAGTAAGTGAATTATTGCAAATTCTTTATGAGAAATAAAGTTCTTCTTAAACCGTAATATTTTTTTTAATTGAAGAAGCCTGCAGTCCATCTAATGGATACAAAGAACATCAAGAACAAGTGTGTTACCCGAAGCTGATGACACTTCAGAGTCTTGCTCTCGTCGTGAATTCAGATCTTTTTATCGAAACGTTAGATATAGGTGTACTGGTATCTGAATCAATCAATACCATCCTTCGATTATTTATAGGTTAATAGGTTTGACCCTTGACGCTTTTTACATTCGTGGCCCGACACTACAATTCCGTGTCGTAGCACTCGCAGTGGACGTTAGCATGTGTCGTGTGTGCACGTATAGATGAGTTTGCAAACACCCAAATTATGAATACATATTTAGAAGTGCCAGAAGCTTTTGTACATCTACTTCGGAGGCACACCCGCCATATTTGTTTCTGCGTTTTTATATTAGATTAAAGTGTGGCTAATTATTACCAAATGGACTGCTTGCTCGTTTAAATCTGGAACATTTTAGAAAGACTTGTGTTCTTCGTTGTTCACAAGTAGATCGAGCAGGAATATCAGAATTTTGTCAACTCGATGGAGATGATAATTCTATTCCCTCAAAGTCACAAGAAACCAAGTTAAATAAACCAAACTTGTAAAGATTTTTTTAAATTAAAAATAGAACCAGAACACTATGTAGCAGACCATTCGAAGCTCATTTTTTTTTATTATTATTTTCTACATAAATGACTGTCTTTATCTACACGCTTAAGTACATACTATTACAGCGTGTACCACCGCGTAATAACATATCACTTATGTCCGCCACTCCCATCATAGACTCATTGTGGAGGGGCGCGAATCAAAATTAATAACACGTACTTCACTAAAAATCGAATGTTTCACAAAAAATCTTCCAATTTAATATTTTCAGGCGTGAAGTTGAGATTTAATGAGTCAGACACGACACTCGTCTTTATAATTAACGCGTCGCACCGTATAGTATCGTTCACAATTCATTTTTAGGGATCCGTACTTAAAGGGTAAAAACGGAACTCTCTCTATACTTATATAGGCTCTATCTCTTGAGCCGTAAATGTTAGGCACTTAAAAGTATAAAGTATGTGTTGCTATCTCTATAACAAAAAATACTACAAAACAACCCTATGAGAAACAAGTATTTCTTGCCGTTTTTCGGTATAGATTAATGATCCGACACTTTAAATTTTCATAAAGCATATAGCTGCTGTAATATGTAATTGCAATATGCAATTGTACTTAATATGTAATGTTCTCGTTTGCTATTTCATATTTAGAAAAAAATTCTAACAAGAAATTATTACGAAGATTTTTTTTATAAATAGGAAGTAGTAAACGAGCTAGCTGCCCACCTGATGGTAAGTGGTTACTGCGTGGACATATGTAAGCATCTTTATATGGAACAAGGGTTCTATCTGAAGTCGACCACAGATGCATTGCCACTCTCGAGAACTGAGATCGTCGCCTCATTAAAAGTGAGCCGGCAACCACAATAAAAGATCCGCCTGCTAAAACTGAAATTAACATTCGGTTTTTGTTTTTGTTTATTATAGCGTCAGAAGGAGGATAATATTTTTCGACCGTATGTATGTATGTCCATTTCTTTGAAATACTCTACAGCCCAAAGGGATTTACAGATTGTGACTTATGACATATCACTAGAATCCTCTCAGTGTGCAGAGTGACATTGGCTATATAATTTTATTAAATGGCACCGATACATTTTTTATAAACTTTAAGAAATATGTTTATTACACACACATTTATATTTAATATATGTTTAACATATCATTAAAATCGTCTCAATGGCAGAGTATCATAGGCTATATAATTTTATAAAATGGCGCCTATATTTTTTATAAACTTTAAAAAATATGTTTATTACACACATTTATTATAGATACACAACATATATTACACAATATATGTTCAAACAAACATATATACGAAAAACCTAACCAACCTCTGACGCAGTTGGGTAAAGATAAAAACATCAATGTATTGATACGGAACCCATGCGATATCGGAGAACGTACGAGTTCAACTCACGCTTGGCCACTTTTTATTTGCTGTAATGTAATAACTGGTGCGTTTCCCATTATTTTATATTGCACATCAGATTAATTTGAACGAGCTCCGTACAGAAATAATCCCTCTTCACTGTAATGGGATACGCTGGAGACTGGAGGTAAGTTTGAGGTACGTATATCATATCTGCATTTAAACAAGGTGTTTAAGTACCTGCGCTTTACTTTACATAAATTATTATTATAATTCGATATTTATCACTTCTATTTAACTGTTTGAAGGGAATATTTGATGCCTAATGACATGGTTTAGCACATGTATATTATCAAAGTAAGATACAAACATCTTTATTAATGTGACCCAAAGCTGAACATTATATAAATTAAAAAAAAAAGATTCGATAGCTTAAAATCATAATCATAAAAGAGGCAAAGCAGTTCTGTAATAAACGAAATATTTAAAAAGAGGCTGCAGGCAAAAAAACACTACCAAAACTAAATAAAAAAAAAAACGTAGCTCCCCCTCTTTTTTCCTATGTTCATGCGCGATACTTCGAAACCTATATCTCATTCTATATGTCATTTTGGCTGTAAAACGTGCCAAAGAAATTAACATACATACGAGTACATACGAACGCTCAAGAAACGTTGTCCTTCACACAAATTCGGATACAAAAAAATATCAATTAAAATTGATACGAATTAAGTTTTTTTTTTATTTATTTTTTATTTATATTGCACGCTTTCTACACTCATGGCCTACACTAGGATTTTCTCCTGTGTCGTGGGTGCCATGGACACACAAACACGAATACACAATCACCCAGACCGAGAACAGAAATCTAAACTCATCATTCATATTTCTGTCTGACCGGGAATCGAACCCGGGACCCACTGCGCGTTAGACCGATATGGTGACCGCTCGACCACGCGGGCCGTCACCGTCAGTTTAAACCAAAACAGATGCTAAACAAAACATCTCCATATAAATATGTGTTAGGGCGTATACACATCGCTAAGCTGTCATTTTCCGCAGTAACGCCTGCACCAAGGGCTGTCACAAGCACGCGAGATTGACGAGGGTTTAAGCGGCTATTTAGTTGACCTCCGCTCTGATCCATGTTAATTTACCCTTGTACTACATTAACGGATATTTGGTAATTAATAATGAGTACTACTCTCTTAATTATTTGTGTAGTAATAAGTCCTTGTAGTCAATTAAACTAAAATTATATCACTATTAAAATACACATAATAACACGTACGATGCCTATAGATGTAAAAGGAGCTTAAATTTTCTCGTTTCGAAAAAGGGGCCCATTTATTTTACTAAAATAAAACATTTTGGGTATAGCACAATTCTTATTTATTTGCAGCTTAAGACGTTGATTTAGGGCACTAAATCTAGTGAAAAGTTGTTTTTTCTCTAATTTTTAGTTTTTTTTTTTTTTAATTTTGTTAACCATAGAGCTTACTTAACTACCCTTAATTTTTTGAAACAAACGAGCGTTTTAAAACGTGCTCTTTTGGATTTTTCAAACTATTTTTCTGTAAAATCTTGAACAAATATTTCAATTTAGACTTGTTTTATCAAACAGATAGATAACTTAAAGATTTTTACTTTCACTTTGTAGGCTGTCGAAGATATTATCAAGGAATTACTTCTGTACACATTGATTTTATAACGTCTCTCACTACTCTACTGTTTTTGACAAAATGGTCATGCAATCAAACAATACTAAACTGTCATATGCAGTGGAATTGACGAGGGTTTAGGGGTCGGAAAGTGATTATTTAGTTGACCTTACAGTTGATCCGTGTTAATTTACCCCGGAGTATGAGGCATAAATTATTACATCCATTGTAATAAGGGGTTCAATTGTTTAGAAGTTTATGGATGGGTCTTTCAAAATATGCGAAATTTATGTCTAAGATAATATGCAGTATGTTTTTAAGTGCTTAAACATACATGTATAACAACATATGTAATTGCAAAGAAAATCTGTCGAATTATTTAATCAAGACCTTATTGTAATCAACTATTTATTTTTAACGATATACAAGAAGATTTATATGCCTATAAGTATACTATTCCTATTTTAAATACATGTTCACGACCTGGTTATTTTTTTTTAATAATGTCACCACTAAAGGTTAAATCATACATTTAACTTTGAGAGAAAACATAAGTTGTGAGACCAAACTATGACGTACATTAGGGAGAAAAAGCTAATGGAACCGAACCCTTAGCATAGGCCAGATAAGAAAAAAACTTCAAAGAGAAGGACAATTTGTGTTTTTGACACCCATATTTTGAAGTATATTTTTTTTAACCTATAATGGATGAGAAAAAAAATCAGAGACTAAACGACATATTTTTTTTTTGCTGACCGCCGCTTTTGCCGAAATAACCGCCTTTACAAACCTATAACTCGCTTTAAGAGTATTAATTTGGCAAAAGAGTGTGACAGAATTACAAAATATAGCGTTAATTAAGCCGTGTGTTGCTTCTAACGTGCAATAGCAGTTTAATTCCATTTTCGCATTGTGGCTCACCGCAGCGCTGGCGACAGGGGCGGCTCAGCAACGCATATTAACATTTGCTAACTAATTTGTAGCTTAAATAACTATATGCTATAGGCATAGTTGTATGAATTTCTCACTTCGGCGCTAGTTGGTTCGATTTTCATGCATCTGGATTTTCATACATCTGGTACAACATTTCAAAATTTAAGAAGTCAACAAATAGAAGTCTTAAAGAGTAAGTCACTGTCTTCTTTGGATATAGGAAGCAATCAACTTCAAATATGGTTTAAGTCCTACTTAAATCGTGCGCAGTACTTTCATTGTTCATAAGTGGTTTAGAAATAATACCAGAATATTTGATACCAGTTTAATACCAGTTGGTAGAACCGATATAAGTAGTTCGATCGGGGAGGTACCACCGCCGCACCTATTTCTACCGTGAAGCAGTTCCTACTTTCGATGGAAGGATGTGGTTGCCGGCTCACTTATATATGAAGCGCCCATCTTAGTCCTCGGGTGTAGCAACGCATCTGTGATCGAGTTCATATAGAACACCTGTTCTACATAAAGGTGCTTAGAGATGTCCATGGACACCAGTTGGTTACTGATTACTTACCATCTCGTGATATACAAGACCGCAAGCAAAATTATTATATATACACTATTAAGTCGGGAAGATTTTAGTTGTAGTGCTGTATCAAAACCGGTCCTATAATGCTTTTATATTTTCTATACAAAATGTGTATAAAAAATCGGTCAAGTGCGAGTCGGACTCGCGCACGAAGGGTTCCGTACCATTATCTACAATATTGAGAAAAAAACACGTTTGTTGTATGGGGACCCACCTTAATATATATATAATTTTTAGTATTTGTTGTTATAGCGGCAACGGAAATACATCATTTGTGAAAATTTCAGTTTTCTACCTCTACATCACGGTTTAGGAGATACAGTCTGGAGACAGACAGACGGACAGACAGCGGAGTCTTAGTAATAGGGTCCCGTTTTACCCTTTAGGTACGGAACCCTAAAAACTATTGCGGCAATTTGTTTTAATAAAAAACAAATACAATTTCACTTCTGAATTAGTTCAAGCACAGATAAGAAGTTAGTACTGTAAGGACTACGATGGAACATCTAACATAAAAAAATCCAGGTACCAGGCGCCACAAATACTATAACACAAAATTATATAGTTCATTCAAAGATTACCATAGAAAAGATACCTTTACCATATTGCATATCATATTACATGATATCACTTTAACATGAGGACGACACGGACAAAGTTCTACCTACAGGTATATACACGATATATGTGAGACGTATAGCATGGGACGTTGCATCACGCTGAAAATAACCTGACCTGTGTTTATGACTATGCTATCCATATTTTATGTGTGTTCGCGGACATATTAAGCTTGCCCATAGTTATTCAGGATATAATTTAATTAGTTAACAATGTTACAAAATGATAAAGATAGTGTTCTGACTCAGGAACTACAGACAACCTTTAATGAGCTTTTGATTTTATGTCATGTTCTTAACATTCGGACATCTGATAATAGAACTTTATAATATGTGTCCTTTAGCTATGTTAAATATTTGTAATATGATAATTCGAAATATTTATTTTTGTTAGCCGTTAGTTATTAGTTTGGTTTTTATATCGTAGCATCATTATTAAGAATAGTGTGGCATTTCGTTTTGCGGACAGGTTGAAACTTATTTGTTGAATAATATAATAAAGCTAAAAATCTTTTAATAAAAACATGGTATTTGTTTGGCATTGAAATATTTCTTTAAATCAACTCGCTCCCACTACTCTTAAAGTTATTACATAACGCCAAAATTTGTTTAACGCGCTATCAGGACGTATCCCTAAATATTACGCCACATGGTTAGCGTAAAACTACAACCAATATACACGCCGTCTGTGGAAGGAATATCAATTTTAAAGGCTATCGCTTCACGAACAGGACACCTTGCCCGCCTCGACCATTTATAAAGAATTTCTGGACTATTTGAAAACCTGGATACGTGTATCGCTTTTAAATGACATTTAGAAAATATTTACATATATATTAATAGAGGAATTTTACTTAATATATGAACAGATTATATTATCTTTATAGAGATTTCAAATGATTACTGACGCAAATAAAAATCTACCAATATGAAGTAGAATAAAATTAAAAATTGAATAGGGTAAAGAATAAATAAGTGAAATGCGATTAAATGAAAATATCCCAATTACAACCGAAGAAGAATTACAAGGAATTTCGCTATCTTCATTTCTGTACGTAACATTTGAATTTCATTTAACAAAAATCACTTCAATTTACCGTCGCAAAATCGCTTGATTCGAATTTGCTTGTTCCTCACTTATTTCAGCCCTCAAAGATTGATACCAAATACCAGTGATTAATGAAAATTCAAATTCAATGCTTTATTTTAACTATGAAGTCGTTATCAAAATATCACCAACCGGGTTTATAAATATTACGTTCGAGTTGCATCTACACCGGACACTGTATTGAATAGGAACGAAATCGATTTCAGCAGTTTGAAAGTAAAAGCTGGAGTGACGTTTTGGACTTGAAACGGTGATTTGGACAGCGGAAGTGAGACCGGACGATGCAGTCTGGCGTCGCGACGAGATACGAGAACGCTTCGTCCTGACGCCAACTGTGGAGGAAATGAATGCGTATGATCAAGAGATTCTATTCAATAGAAATTCTGATACAGTATATAAAAGTTTGTTTCAGAAATAAATTGTTTCACACTAGATATGACTGATAATGGTAGCGTCTTGCACCTGTACACCTTTCGGTAAGGTAAAACTGGTAAGGTAAAGGTAAACTAAGACAGCGGTTTAATATACTTAATGGCAGCGATATACTGTGCTAACTCTCCAATAAGTAGGTACTAGTGTAGTCTAAAACAGAGATACAACGTAAATTGGTTTATAAACGCATTGCCTAGCCTGTGAACCGAGGCGGTCACTTCATACGTATGACCGTCTTAGTCCTCGGGCGTAGCAACCCATCTGTAATCGACTTCAGATAGAACACCTGTTCAATATGAAGTTGTTAACAGAAGTCACGGGCGGTAGTAACCACTTACCATCATGAGGAGTTCATGCTCATTTGATATTTCTTTCATTTAAAAAATGAATAGCGTTGGGGAAGTAACGTATACCTAAAATCCAGTATACAGGCAGCAGTGCTTTTTTGTGCAACATTAACATCCATTGCGGAGTTCGAAAACCAGGCGTGGTCACTATTGGCAAAAACTTTCATTAGGGGAGTTTTATGACTAGCAAAGGACCTAAAATGGTTGATGGATGGAAGAGGCATCTACACATTTCCACCGAACTGCAAGCAGCTGCCACGGCTTCACAAGAGAAATAGGTGTCATCTAGGGGCTGCGAGTTTATTCCTAAAATGAAATAATAAACTAGTAACATCGTTAACAACATTACAACAGAAAACCCGATCACATAAACGATTTTTTTCATAATAATAATAATTATTAACTAATATTAGTTCATAGTTTTTGTGAAAATAGTCAAGTAAAAGTATTAAAATATATATTTTTAGATTGGTCTATTTACTAGCTTTCATTTGATGCCCATATTGTCGTAACAGTACAATAATTCGTCCCTCCCCCCTTTTGCCTCCATTTACAGACGCCATTTTGTTAAATTATATAGCCTAAATCACTTTCCATACGGAGAGGATTCTAATTATGTGTCATACGTCACAATCTGTCCGGCTGTTTGTGCTGTAGCGCGGGCCCAAGTGGTAAAAATATAAGATTCAGAATAATGATCTGTTTTATACATTTCAGTTATAACTATATTTTACTTGTACCCGGATCAACATAATAAAGATTTAGTAGATTAAAGTGACGTAAATTGTAATATTATCTGAACAGTACTTCTCCCTACTGAATCCCACTGATAAGCTTATTCGATAAAATAAATACTGCACTAAATCACCTGCCAATGAAAAGATAAACATTTCGTTTCATATTTGATTTCACCGCCACCATGTTTAATTTTAATCCGCGTTCGAATATTTATTTATTATTCTCGCTGTTCACGGTTGGATGACGTTGTCAATTTGGTTTATCTATCATTATGATGGCATCCAATCTAAACTTTATGTGAACATGAATGGAGGGCATGTGTATGATTTGAAATAGTACTAAAATTATTATAATGAAGAGGTAGCAAACAAATACCTGATATTAAGGAGTAACTGCCGTCCATGGACGTAAGCAACTCCACGTGGAACAGGGGCTCTACTTAAAGGGAATTTTAAAGACCAGTGTAGTTCGTGGAGGGAGGAAGTGGTAGGGGGCGGTTGCCACCGCCTTCATCGTCACTTCGCCGTTGCGATCACCTTCAGATAGAACCCGTGTACTATATGAAGTTATTTACAAATATCTATAGGTGGCAGTTGCCACTTACCGTTAAGTGGGCTGCTTGCTCGTTTGCTTCTTGTTCTTCATTTTTGATAAAAAGAAGCAAAATTACTGAACTCCTTTACCTCTACTTTCAAAGTGATAGAAAAAGTCAGTCGGTATGTGACATTTTTTTAATAGAGTCCCACTTAAATAGGAAACGCCGACCGTAAAAATAAATATATCCCAACATTTTTTGTTATTTTATCCAAAAAATCTGTCAATATTGCAAAAGCCGTGAGCGTCGCGCCACTCAATAAGATTTTAAACCCCAGTAGAAAGTTATTACAGATCATTACGGATAAAAGCCGCGGCGGAGTCTCCTTGTAATCGCGTTACAATGCGATCGAGTTACCATCTTGATTCTGGAGTCTTAAGGAAAATACCGTATAATACCGGCTGCGTGGTTTTTACGGCCATGGGATTTTAGTACATTTTTGTTTATAATAATTATGAGTAGGGTATGGCTATATAATCTACTAAATTTAGTATGAAACGTAAGTTCATTAGAATCTGGTGTGGAAAATATTTTCACTTTGGTGGTAAACAGAATTGATCCATAGCTGTTGTTACGAGTAGAACTAATAACTAATAAGGGTAATAAGACTTAATATAAATAAGTATTATACTTAGAGGCATAGATCTTACGACAACGATTATATTATATAATTTTACTACTTCAAAATTATTCAAGAGTTTTACACTTTTCCAAAAGTATATACCATCAGAAGTAATGATTGCATCACTGCTATGTACGAGGTGTATATAGAGTACACAAATATATAATATCTCATGGGGATTACTTTAAAAGGGACAAAATAGATATTCATGAAAATGATGACAAATAAATAATTTTTGAAAAAACTAAAAATTCGCGATACTTTTTGAACACACTGCGTATGCCTCCGAAATCACAAGATATTTTACCGTAAAGATTGTAAATACCTTGTACCTTTTAATACTAAAAAACATTACGTAGATAACACCAACGCTAGGAGAATAGTAGTAATTTTGATTTATAATAGACTAGCTTAACCCGCGGTTTCACCCGCGTTTAAAAGAAATGTAATGTGACATACATATAATTGAACGTTTTTCGATTCAAGCAAC
>DWNE01002214.1:0-19451 GCA_018249875.1 Cecropterus toxeus | reverse complement strand
CCAATGTTTATATATATATATATATTTTGTGTTGTGTCTTAAGCTATGAAATAAATGTTTTATCTATCTATCTATCTATTTATTTGACAAATTTCTGACTTCAATAGGAAGTTCATTATAAGAGAGTGTATATAGACCTATTAACCCATAAAATAATTTAACGGTGGTAGATCCTACCGCCACACCTTTTTTCTGACGTGATGCATTTCTTGCGTTTCATTGGAAGGATAATGTAAAAGGTAATGTGGTTGCCGGCTCACTTATATATGAGACGACCATCTCAGTCCTCGAAAGTAGCGACGCGTCTGTAATCAACTTCAGATAGAGCCCCTGTATGAAATTGCTTACGGATGTCCATGGGCGGCAGTAACCACTTACCACGATGGAGTGAATGCTCGCTTTCTACTTCAATGTAATAAAAAAAATGTATATTATTTTTGTAAAGACGAGTAGCATTTGCAGATATTTTGTTGATTCAATCCGCATGATGTCGATCTTTAACAGCAACACTCCCTCTTTTCCCGGAGATGTTTTAGAGGACGAATAAGTAACAAGAGAAACAAGCGGACAACATGTTACATTGGTGAAACAAGAGAAACACTGTCGGTACACGTTCAATGGATTGTACAAATTATCTTGGTACAAACTCACACGTAGACCAAAACACACACGCTTTCCAACTCTTTAAGCAACAAATCACTGACCAATAGATATAACATCAGTTTAGTTGCATTAGCGATTTATCCAGGTGACTAATCACAAGATACTTCAAGTCTATATAAAAAGATTAATTCAATCCAACACATATGTCGTAAACATAAGGATGTCGCATCGAAGGTTGCATTGCTAGTAGGGTTGTATATTCAATTTTTATTCGGATGATACGTTTTTTATAAAAAATAAGTTATAAGAAATGAACTCCAATATGCAATGCACACTGCCAATAAAATATAATATTTTATGAGGAACTTCAAAAGAGACACCTAAGCCAAAAAATGATACATTTGTTTCTTTATAATTAGTATTTTCTGCATTTTACGTGTAATACAATACAAACATATATTTCCTTGAGAAAGTCAGTTGAAATGAAATAAAATAATATACTTCAAACTAAAAATATAAGAAGTACAGTTATAAACACGGTAAACACGCTTTCTACATTCATAGCCCCGCAATAGTATTTTCTCCTGTGTCGTGGGTGCCGTGGACACACAAAGACTAATATACAAACACCCAGACCCAGAGCAGGAATCTAAACTTATCATTCATATTTCTGTCGAGCCGGGAATTGAGCCCGGGACCCACCGCACGTCAGACTGGTATGGTGACCGCTCCGCCACGCGGGTCGTCAAGTTATATAAGAAGTATAGTATAGTATACAGTTGTAGGAACAGCGTAATACCTATCTAGGCATTAGGTACTCTGTTCCTACAACTACATTTTTTGTATTATATATTTTTAACATATATACCCGAAATATATAAAAAAAACTGTAAGCTATGCTTTTGACAACCCTAATTGCTACAAGTTAGTGATGTAACTTGGCCTTGTCCCCTAAATAGATATAAATACAGATACCCGTTCAGGCATTACCTAGAACATACAAGTTTTAGAACAATGGGAAATAATTTGTGATGTTACGCGTCAATGACGTCTGCTTATGGAGTGTTTAAATTGAAGGTCATATTCAAATGTATATCAAACAACATCTAGAAACTAATAACATTGTTAAAATTATTAAGACAAAACTAGTAATATTGTTAAAAATGTTATAACAAAAAACCCGACTGCTTTTAACAGATTTTTTTGTTATATGCTAAACAAGCCTCATGTTTAGTCATGCAATGTAAAAAAAACAAATTGTTAAAAAAAGAAAAAAATATATATACAAACAAAAAAGACAAATCCGCTAATTTTCTTGCTGGATAAGTTGTGGTCGTGTTCCGATCCGGTGGTAGTGTAAGAAAAAATATTGTAACACAATTTGTACTGCCTATGCAAAACAAAGACATTTCATTTATGTACTGAATGATATATTTAATTTAACGCTTTATATATGTTTTAGTACAAATAATCAAGTAAAAGTTTTATAAAATATATATATTTAGGATGGTTTATTATATACTAGCTGACATTTGATACCCATATTGTCCTGATAATAAGAAAGTCGTTCCCTCCCCCTTCCCATATTTGCAAGCGCCATTTTTAAAAATTATATAGCTTTTGGCACCCTATAAATTAGGACGATTCTAATGATTTGTCATACGTCATACTAAGCACAATATCATAATAGGTATAAATTAACAGTTTAGTATTTTTTGACTTTTCATATTTCTATGTAAAGCTCAACGCAATTACTAGTACATTTATGTCAAGTTTTGTAAGGCCCTTGCAATTATTTTTTATTACTTTGAAGCTGTAATGCTTTTGACTAGTCAGTAGTAATTAACTACCTGTTGATTTGAGTTAACAGTTCTTTAGTTAAAATACATTTGTCGCCAGTAAATACTCTCTTATAAATCTTACGCAATGTCCATTACGCACGGGACCGCCTCACGCAAGGTACGAACACTGATGCATTTCTAAACCTAGACAAAATCAATATTCGAACACCGGATACTTCCTCTGTAGATACGCTATCGTCAATTTCTTCAACCTCAGCAATACATTTCATAGATAATATGTCGAAATTACCACCCGTTCCTAAATTTGGACTCGCGTTGAAAAACTCATAGATTTCGAACAGTCTAATGTTTACTCAAGTGGTTAATTCATGTCTGTTTACGATTCTTTCTAAGAATTCCAAATATTTTCCACCAGGACATCACTGCGCATGTGCTGTATTTACGTCCAGAGCTGTTTTCAGTCTTATCTCTTTTTACCAAGGTATATATTGTGATACAGGCGACTCAATTTCGAAACCCCTTAAACGCACCACGCATGCCTGGCAACCTATCCTCTTTAATGCTACACAGTTCCATGACAGTCCTCTGCACTACTGTTTACTTTCGGCTTCAGTTGTTAGAGTCGCTTTCAAGATCCGCACTTCATTTGGAACCGTGTCGTCGTTATATTTAATCAGCTGTCTGCCCCCAATTGATAATTCAGTTAGTGGTGCTCAGTCCGCCGGTTTTACACCTGAGCTAGACTTTTGCTATGACTGAAACATATTTAGAGTATTTTTTTTCTATACGCGGTGCTAATTTCTCTGTGATTGTGTTGGACAGTGAAGTTCCAGTGTGAATCTGCGTGTTTATCAGTGAAAGGTTTCGCTTGTTGCCAGAGCAAACCGATTCTGGGAACCCTAATTTTACTTTAATGTTATCTTTCTTGCCTTTAAATACAAAAGGTCAATGAGTTAGTTATTTTAAAGAGCAAATAACCAACTCGTTCCCGTCAATGACAATAAATAATACATGTGCATTAATAGTACTTACGCGAACAAGCAGGAATTTCCCAACAAATCGATAGGCTTAATTATTAATTTGCATAGAATGGTTGATGGAACAAAATGATTATAATATTTTGTTATCTTCAAATTAATAAAAATATTTTTAAATTATTACAAAGCCCTTCTTCTCTAAGGTAATACATATGTACACCCAATTGTACCCTAAATTAAATTAAATTAAGTTGTTCATTTATTCATTTATAGTACAGACAACTCCAGTTAGTCTTGTTGTATTATGGCATACAAATATTACGATACAACCCATAACAGTAAAACATCATTAATCTGTTTATTTCTGCTATTTTCACTTTTACATCACGATACTAATATACTTAAGCGTCAAACAATAAACTCGTTAAGCATATACAATCTCATTCGCAAATATCTTTTTTAATTTATCAGCACAATTTCTGAGTCAATCAGCTACATTGCAATATTGCCATTCTATCGTTATCGTTAGCCGGGGGCGTAGCGATGTAATCTGACCCGCGGCTGGATGGACACGCAAGCCAGTCGTCAATACCACGCCTCGATTTTTACACGATTTCAACCTGCTCTGTTCTATAAATAACCACTTATGAAGCTCCACCGCTAAAATTGCCGGATAACGTATACCAACTTTTGGAAATAATAAAACGGCTATAATTTTAATTAACAAATTTACATTCGCCTAAAATTGTTTATCCTTAGTACTGGTACATTCTACATTAATTTGTTTGAAATAACTTAAATCAACAAGTTCAAGTTGGTGAATGCTGCGAAAGACACAAATCCGCATTTGTGCAAATGTAAATAAATTCATAACATTCAGAAAACCCATTTAAGAGGAACTTTCCACTTACAATTCCCTTGCTAATGGCCGGCCTACGTGTAAACCGTTAGATAATGAAAATACTCCACAGAACAAGGCTTCAATAAATCCGTTTCCTACATGCAAATAGAACTCGTGACTTGTTGTCATGATTGAATGCAGAACTGAAACAAATTCTTCGAAAGCCAACATTTTACCTTGCTATCTGAATGATACCTGTTGAATTCTGTTAATAGTTTTATCCGATTTATTGTCTTTACAAATAGCAGCTATTTCTATTTCTATTGTCTCTTATTTATTGATATTTATGTGTCAGTACCTTAACCGGTAGTAACTTCTTGTAAGGTGAGAATCATCTGGTAGTGCCACTGAGATTCCATAAAACTAACGCTCTAATGTATATCTCTCATTATGTGTCCGAATTTTCAATTTCAAAATATAAAGTAAATATTATTATTTTTTCTAAATAAAAAAGAAATCAAGTGCAATGTATGATGTAACCCTAACTGGACAAACTATAATTTCCCTTTTATTTTAGAGCGTACAAGAATATAAGCGTCTTTGAAACAAAAAAATAGAGATATGTACTTAAGATATAAGTCAAGGAATTTGTATTGTTTGCTAAAGAATATGTTTGTTCATAAATCAAATTAAAGATTAACTTAACTACTCTTTAATTTAGTATTGCTTTCGCCAAATTTATTTTCTAATCTTAATTAACATCTTTTGTTCGTTTTTCGATTCTATTCTAAACAATGTAATTTAAATGAAATGTTCCAGTTTTCGAACCTTGACGATTATACGAGACGATCAGCAAATATTAGCAGTCATTTTTGGTGAAGATTTGAAGACCATTAGCATGTTTTTTTCCTACGATAATTCTCCACTAGCGGTTTGTGTCTTATCGTTCGTCTTATTACTATATTTGTGTATTTCGACCTCAGTTTAATGTAAGGCTACAGTTAGTAACTCTCGTGTTTTACCGAAGGTTAACTGAATACATCACCGATTTTTAAAGTTACGCCAAAAGTGATCATGTCCTATTGCTAAATTAGTGCCACCTACAACGTAGTCTAAGTCTAAAAATATTATTTGATTGAAAATTTGTCTTCAGCAAGGTCGTTATGCAATCAACGTTTGTCATATATAAATGTATCTTATAATTCAATTTACGAGAAGTAATTGACAACTCAATATAGATATCAATTACTCAACTGCATAACCTCGTTTGATCTGCTAAAATGTTCGATGGTCTGAAGCATGAAGCAATTATGGCAATATTTAGATCGCAGATATCCGAGATTTAGATACATGTAACAAACATAAAGCCCCCCAGCCGGGCAATCTGATTCATCAATCACAACTGCACTAGTTGCGTTAGTCACTGAAAACTATTGATCATATCAGTGTTATTTAATGTTAGTGTCTGACCTCTAACATTTATTGCTGAGAAAACATTCACTATGTCTGTCTGTGACTCGCCTAGACGTACTTGCTTTATGATCATTTTTTTATATCTTGATTACGCTGATTATTATGTGTAATTAGAAATTTCAAATTTTGATGTCATCAATTTTATGAAGTAACCGTTACGTTAGGTTAACTGTACAGTCAGGTGTTCTTGTATTTTTTGTTTTTGCTCTTATCAAAATTATTAAAATCGTGAGCCGTCTTATACATCTGATTAAGATTGAAATTCAAATATATAATAAAAAATGATCTTTGACACTTGTTAGCTATACCACCAGAAATTCCTAGAATGATGTTATACCTGACATTACAAATAATGGAGAACAGCGATTTACATCGCATGTCACGGTCTAATAATGAGCGATGCTGGTACCGCAATTACCATGGCTCTAACAACTCTTATCTAATCTGGGCTCAGGGCCACGGTAAATATTAAAATCAAATATTGTAGATCTTGCTACCACGTTGCATGTGACATCATCGCGAACCATATTGTTTGGTGTACTATGTTTGCATACATTGTATTGTGAACAAGTACAACATGTATGTATTATTCGATAATTTATATTCAACATACATAGTGCTTTTGATGTCCGTCTCATGATATATTGGTATTAAAAAACTCTAGTATCAACAAATTCACTTTACGGTTGTGTCCAAGTGCTAACGCTATAGGTAGTAATACCATATATAGGAAAAAAAATAGAACTCGTAAAGACCTCCCACAAGGGTCGCTACTTGACCCTTATTTCCTTCTTTATTTATACTTTAGCTTGTCCTCTTTTTCAAGTTTATATGAAATATCGTTTACTTAGTACTCAAATCGGGTCACTTCTTTTACAAAATACCTTTAAATATGGCATGAATTTTTCATTGTCGAGTATTGTCTATTTATAACAATAGAAAAGTTAAATTTTAATCTTTTCTTATATTGTTCCGGATGATATCGGTTTTGTTGGTCCCTATTGTTGTAGCAAAGACCAGAATAGTCATAACTTATTTCGTCTCCAACTATTTGTTTGTATCTATTTATTAATCTGTAATATTATACAATCATTTTCGTATATAGAAGTTGTTATATATTTCTGTTACATTTTATTGATTCAATTATTACGTTCAATCCATTAACAAATGTAACATTCTGTTACTGTTATAATTAATTTATGGTTGGATAAATTAAATATTATAATGAACATTGCATTTAATGTATATCATTTAACACCGAAAAGATTTAAAAAATCAATATTTGTGACAAAAAATAACTGTATCTACAGTAAATTGTGGTATGTGGTTTTATTAACAAATATTTCATGTTTCTTAGAATATAAAACTCGTATCATCGGAATCAAAACCTGTTGCTTATCGATTTTTCCGTCAGTTATTTTTGCACTAACATTGTGATTTATTCATGCTGTGTCAATCGTGATCGCACGCGTGGAATACTGATGAGATTCCTGACGTTGGATGGTGCCATTAGAAATTGAAATGGTTTACGTCACATCCGGAGTCATTCCGGTCACGGTCAACCATGGAAAGAATGGCATCCTCACCTTTGAATTGGACACAATAATATAAGTTTTGAGAACTAAGTCTAATTTAACCATTATGTAAAAAAATGAGTTTTATTCTTAATGACTAACTTTTCCAGGATTTCCAATTACTTTCTTTCACTGAGCAATAAGTCTGCTAGTATTTCGCTCATTCCTTGTGTATGTAAATATTTGTTTGTATTGTTTTATATTAAAAAACAATGTTACTGATTTACTGATTTATCGGTAAATACTGTTGTTAAGTAATCATCTTGTCACTTACGTCACGTAACGTCACGATGAATCTTGCGATTTAAAAATTATCAAAATATGTTTTTCCGTGACAGTATTCGAATATCTCTAATGCTAACCTAAAGTAGAAAGACTTGTATTGCGAACCATACATGTTTAAAACTTGTCAAAAACTTGAATTATATCAATCCGCATTACGCTAACGTTAAGGACTGCCATAATACTCCTTACAATCTACTGTCCTCATTTTTTCATTAAGTTTCATCTTCATTAAGACCATAACCCAGCGCAGAGATAGTAAAGGGTTAATGAAGAAGTACATTAAATAAATAATCATACAAATTGGCAACCTAAGCCTCTCGAGTGATCGCATCGTCCCACAGAACCGGTTTGCGGCGATGGCGTTGCAAATTCTTAACCGGTTGCAGATCGAATTTCGTAACACGGACGTTTTACTGGACGAAAAGGGACAATTGCATAATCAACGTTTATATATCGGAAAGTAATAAGAATTTTATGATAATTATAGCAGGTGCACGACCGAATAGTCTCATTACAAACGGATAATTATGAAAAGAAACCGGTTATTTTCTGTAATTTGTCTCTACTGTTATTTTTATATCATATAAACATTTTTTCCTTTTTATAGTTTTGTTTAACATCTTTATTCGGACAAGTTAGTTCTTTATGAGGAACCTCAAGAATTATTTTAGTATCGATCAGAGTATTTGCACGTGATGTAATATATTTTTTGCAACATCGGGTAAGTTGTGATTATTGCAAACTGGATCGCGGTGCAATTTATTAAAATTAGCAATAAATATTGCAATGCAATATTAATGGTCAGTCACTAAGCAGTAATCATCGTGTGAAAGTATTTTTGGTGCAAATACTGTTACTGCGGTAGGAATTGCACAGTTTACTACTGCAATGAGTAAATGGCACATTCACATCAAACGTTTCTTTATTTGGTGATTTATTTTGGTGTTTGCTGTATGGGTCTAAACTTATAAACCATCTGGGCTATTTCCATTACAAGTTTTCATAATTACCGAGTAAGGACAAACCATATTATCTTAAAAACGCACGTTTGCCTTTTTAATAAAATTACTAACTTAGTTTCTTATGTTATTACAGCGTTTGCCATGTCAAGATTTGATTAACATTTTTTTCGTTTCCGTGGATGACTTCCAAGTGATAAACGTCGAAGCGATTCTATTCAGAGAATGAGCACTAATACTTCTTTTTAGGAGAGACTTGTGTACGAGATCATTGGACTTCTTCATCTCAGGCAGATGAATAGATGACTTGACATGTACAACACAATTAGTAACTATTGCAATATATATTAAACTCTTTTATTTGACTCATTTTAGATGTCAAAAATTATATTTTCTCATCGCAGACAGTTATTTTCACTTTATTAGAACATTTCCTTTCCAACTTCTTATATAATAAAAATTATCTCAAGCCTGAACACTAGCAACTGTTACAAAAGCCGTAAAGATCACAATCTCCCCAGTTTTTCTAAAGGCACTCTGTGATAACTTTATTTTCTCTTCAAACCTTCCCACGAACTTTAACTTTCTCACCCGTGAGAATTGTTCTCTATACTAGAGTAGAATTTATTCCGTCCCACTCTGATTTGTATATATGGACAGAGAAGGATATCTTTTGTCCGATTTTGTTCCATTCGCGTGACTTATCTCTGTTATTTATATATCATTACCATCAAAGCTTATTAAGCATCGTGTGCATCCTCCATTCCTACATCGTATTTCCTTTCATATCATGCCCAGACATAGTTAAAAATGGATGCTACATATGATGCATTACAAGGTGTTACTCCAATGTTCCGCTTGTCATTATGTCTATGACGCTGAATGTAACAAAAAATGTGACATGAGAAAGTTCATGCATGTCACAAGTCATCTCGTCTTTACTGCCATGATATTGAATAACACCGTTGTTGTTCGTATCATTGTAGCTAACTATGTGAAATTCATTCGTTACTGAACTAATAAACTATTTTCTCGTGCCTGTCCTTATCTTACTTTCTATAATTTAGACCTATTCCCCCGATACGATGTTGGGATGAATATTTATGATTTCGGCCTTTAGCTCATCAAAATGTCATTAGTTTGATTGTATCTAAAATCTTACCGTTCCAAATAATCACAGATGATGATTTATTTGTCTCACAAGCACTTGAAGGTACTAAATGTATTACTATAACACTCAAAGAACACTTTGTCTAAGATGTTTATCTTCGAGTGTGTTTATTTCCATTTTGTCAATAAAATTATCTAAGACTTCACTTTCGCAATTGAATTGCTATTTTCATAGTATCTCACACTTTATACTTAATATCTTCATTGGTACGTCCGTACGTATGTACGTACGTTAAGTAATCTTCACACTCGCAATAGTATGTGATATTCACGCAAGACCCGAAACTTGAAAAATCAAGTGTTTACATAAGGTCATTACCGCATATAATATTCTACCGGCAACAAAAATGGGCACTTAAGTGCACTTTCAAAATTCATCTGTATTTACTGTAATGTAATGCGATTTCGTATTTAATATGCGTGACGAATAATGGAATTATTGAGGTGTCAATTTAATTCAAGTGAAAATATTACAAAACGTAATTAAGACAGTTTTAAATTAAATTATATAAATACTAAAATATTCGGTATAATTTTTAGTGTTCGAATTCATTACATAATGTAGTATACCTGATGTGAGATATTATTGCATTATAATTCTTGTTTCATCAAATGTTTTATTATGTTTAGAATTACGATTACAAGTGCCTTATATCTAAATTATAACACTTGTATTTCTACGGCCAAAATCTGAATTTACTTACCCATTACGTGTCATTACCGAGTATTCCCACCGCAGACCCCGGTAATGATCGAGCATTACCAAAAGTGTCGTAAGTGTCGCAACGGCCTCAAGTGTATTACAAAATGTCACTTGTCACTTGCGTGCGGTCTGGTTTTCGCGGGAAGGAGTAGCAACGCCAAACAAGTGTTTCCTATATGTCATGTAATTGGTAATATGATTTTAATAATCATCATCATTCTAAATTTCTTATTTCTTCTTGGGACCGTTTTCAGGGTTCCGTACTCAAAGGGTAAAATAGGACCCCTGTACCAAAACCACTATCCACCACCAGGCTGTATCTTATGAACTGTGATAACTAGACAGTTGAAGTTTTCACAGGTGATGTATTTGTGTTGCCGCTATAACAACAAATACAATAAAATAAATATATACGCGGGCTCCAATACAACAAATTTGATTTTTTGCCGTTTTTTATGGATACAGAACCCTTTGAGCGCGAGTCTGACTCGCAATTGGCCGATTTTTTTAACCTTTCTATACTTTGCCCTAAATTTCTTAACTGACCAAAAACCTCATTGGTGTTTCTCACTGCGTCATCAATTCGTTACTGTTACTTCTACGCACGGGTCTCCGATTGGAGTGAGAGGGGCTTAGGCCATAGTCTACTGCACTGGACAACTGCAAATTGGTGGTCTTCACACGCCTTTGAAACTTGTTTTTAGAGAGCTCTCAGGCGCGCAGGTTTCCTTACGCTGTTTTCCTTCGTTAAAGCGGATAATTAATTTCCAATACTCGCATAGCTTTTATTAATAAGAGGTCCGTGTTTAGGATTTGAAACTCGGACACTCTAATTGAGCGGGTTTAACTATAAGTGTCGCATCGGGCTCAAGTATATATTATTATGAAACAGCACTTGAACTCACTCGTTACTTGAACAGGTTTTTACGGAAATGAAAAGCGACAGCTAACAGGTGGTATCCGTATGTCATACATGTAATAAGATCATAATAATCTTAGTCATTCTGAATTTCTTAATTCTGTGTAAGAACCACTTTGTCATTGTGACTTAAATGATGATACTTTGAGTTTTTTGACGGAAATGAACACAGCAAATTCGTAATTTTAATTGCACATCGTTCGTAAAAATCGGCCAAGTGCAAATCGGACTCGCCCAAAATGGGTTCCGTGCCATTATCGATAAAAAACGGCAATAACATCGCGGTTTGTTGTATGAGACTCCTCTTAAATATTTCTTTTATTCTATTTTTACTATTTATATGATATATATACTACAATGAAAATACATCAGAAATTAAACCAATAACTATATTTTAAAAGAAAGTGATGGTATATGTAATAGAAAATATAAGTTCTTTATTAAAATGTACAAATACAGTGTAAACTTTGCGGACGACATTTGGGTATAATGAGTATTCCGTACGGTATAAGTGCAATTGAGCGTGCTAACTGTAATCTTATTTAAAAGCTATCGTAAGTTGTCTTGTCAGTGAAATTTTGTAATTTCGTATATTTTTAAAATTTCAACTGTCTAGCTATCACGAGTATTGTGATTACAGCTTGGTGACAGACAGACGGATAGACGGATAGCGGATTAGTAATAGGGTTTCGTTTTTACCCTTTGAACCCTAAAAATGGATGGATGGTACTATTAATCGTCGTCCATAAAAAAATTAACTCAGGCCTTGCCACTGATAGCGAATTCTAGTGGTTAGCAGTAGTAACCGTGATAGTGGAACGCATTATGAAAATCGACGTGACGATAATGAAAGTGGAATTTTCTTTCATTTGCTCTATAAATGTAATATTTAAGTGTGAGCTATAAATATTTGAATTGAAATATATAGGTGTCTCAAAATTAACGCAAGAGTTTAATTAAATAGAAAACACAGTTTTTTGTCTTTTGACTGTTATTTTTTATTGAATCATAAACTACATAGGATAGGGTTAATTATGGAATAACAAATAGCGATGATTTGAAATAACCACAAAAAAGGAATCTAATGTTGGTAAATTACACGATCTAGTGGCCCAGTACACGACCTGGAAATGTGTCATGCAGTCATTGAATTGTTTCACGGGCTCTTCCAATTGTTTCATTTTTCAATAAGAGATTAGTAGAAAAAATGACAGTTGGCGAAGTTTTTCAACTGTTATGAACAATATGCCAACCATATTTTGTATGCACATTACGAACTGCGGTCGCTAAACTTCATTATTTTTTAAGTATTGTTCAATAATGGAGACTTGTTGTTCATTAGTGTAAAGCTCCATTTTCACTAACTATAATCTTATGCACAAATGGCGACAAATTCAAATTTTGGGATGCCCTGTAGTTATTTCTTATAAATTCCGAAGCAGAAAGGCAAAAGAAAACATAATGTAGGTATATGACGTTTCATTCACAATTCATAAATAGCATCCAATGAATCGGAATCGTCTCTTTAGAATTCCGAAGTTAAGGGCCACCTTGTCCTCAAAACGCAGATTCCGATGCATCTAACGGCGAACTAATGTACAGTTATCGATACACGGGTGGTTGTAATGGTGACCTGCAACATATGCAAATATCGGTATGTGTCCACCGTTACTTACCGAATTCCACTAAATGTAGGATAATGTGATGAGACGATCGGACTCGATCGAGAAGTTTTTATTAAAATTGCATAGAGGCAAGTAGGATACGATGGTATGTGATCACCGCTACTTATATATGTTGCAATACTTGCTTAAGCAGGAATAATAAATGGAGTAATGGTTAAAACTAATGCCGTATATACAACATAATAAAGATAGTGTCTGTTCAACATGCTATCGGAATTACGGATAAAAAAAACAGATTTTTTAGTAATAGAAGCAAACGAACATGGAACTTGCTTAATAATAGTCATCTAAAAATTAATACTATCAGAATTATGAAGTTTTACATCACGGTTGCATTCCTAGTCTTATAAAATAGTGGAAATACCTATGTGAAAAAACATTTTGTGTTTTAATCTGATGACGTGATGTCATAAATCGAGCAAAATATAAATATTAAGACATAGCAAATATAGTTGGAATTATATAACAGTGGAGCACCCATAAGGATGACGATATTATAATGGCTCTTTACTGTAACTGCCAGTTGATGGTCGCTACAAGCATTAATAACTCATAGTTATTATTTTTTACTTAGTAATTACATCACAGTAATGATAAAAACAACATTGTAACTGTATTAGATATTTGTGCTATATTTATGTATACAGTACTAGCTTATCCCCGCGGCTCCGCTCGCTTCCGTCACCTTTACTGCGGTAATGAGTATCCCATGTGTTAATCCAGTTCATAAACTACCTCGCCGGGTTTGACCCGGAGTCTCCGGGTTGGAACTGTACGCAGTGGCTTAGCGTGGGCTTACGCTGCCCGGGGCGGAACTCGCCACCCATTATACTAATTTTGACAAACAAAAAAAAAACGACAATATCTAACTTAATGACAATGTTTTGTTGCCAAATCTGTTTTTGCTCTTCCTCAAAATGTGCCACCCGGGGCGGACCGCCCCTCCACCAGCACCCGCCCCCCCTCGCTTCGCCACTGACTACGTAAGACAAAACTGGTTGGTGAAAAATACCTTTTTTTTCAATTTCTCCGGGTCTATGCTTCCTTTAAGGTGGCAGACCTATTTGTGTGCCAAATTTCAGCGATATGTAACCAGTAATTTTTGCGGAAAAGAGTAACTAATAAACATACATCCTCACGAACTTCCGCCTTTATAATATTAGTAAGATAACAAAGCGAGTGTTAAATCTTTATCTTTAATTCCAAGACTTGAAATATTGATAATGTTCTGAATTAAAAATATATTTCATCGTTTCTTAAGTTATCGTATTTACAATATCTATTGCATAATATATTTCAAACACTGATTGACAGACAGATAAATGCACCATTCGTACCGATGGGTCTAAAGCAAGATATTATTAGCTGGAGTTTCTTATATAATGTAGATGATCATTAAGATTTTTTTAAAATCAACCATCTTCAATAGGTATTTAGAATGAGTGGTTGATCTGCGTAGAAATACAATGTGTTAACGAAATACAACAAGGACATTACGGTAATGCTATTTTAACTGTAAATAATATAAACCATTTTAATCCATTTTGTAAACCGATCTACAAATCGAGCTAATATAAAAAAGTGAATCCCAAACCCAAATAAAACTACTCAATAATAATTTAATCTCGTAATATTGGTGACACAATTTAGGTAATATCGAATATTACTTTGTTGATAATTAATTATAGGGCAGAAATTACGAATTTACTAAATGATCAAAAGAATGAACAAAATCGAAATATTAATCCCAAAATTCGACATAAATCGAAAAAGAACAAAATGTGATACATGCCAGCGTTGCTTAGCATGAACAATATATCGTCAACATTGCTAGGAATGTACAAGTGGAAGTGCCAAAGATAGACAGAATGATAAGTGTGATGTTAAAGTACAATTAGTGAGAAATGAGACTATCGGGAAGGATGGGCAGAAACGAACGTGAATGGCAGCTCATGATGATATAAGTGAAGGATATGGAAGCTCAAGGAGACTCCCGCAGCTCGCGGGCGAGTGACTCCCCCGGGGACACGATGAACGATGTCTATGCTGCCTGGCGTAAGTTATTCGATATTTTCCTGCTCTAATAATTTGGTTTTCCCACATTGACTATGCTGCGGACATAAGTTTGTCTTTAAAACTTACCCGGTGAACTATATCGATCTGGGTTTTTCAGTCATATCGTATCTGTAACAGTATATTTATTTATTTGCCTATTTTTACTTCGATTTTCTGCTTTACAATATTTTTTTTGCTATTGTACATATATAGCGTTTTTATTGTACATCTTTAATCACATTATTTTTACAGTTTAATGTCTCACAAAAAATACAATTACCATTTTTAAAGATTAACACAAGTATTGACACACGACGCGATACGACAGATACGCGCTTTCTATACTCATAGCCTCACACTAGGATTTTCTCCTGTGTCGTGGATGCCATGGACACAAAAAGACGAATACACAAACACCCAGACCCAGAACAGAAATATAAACTCATCATTTATATTTCTGTCTGACCGGGAATCGAACCCGGAACCCACTGCGCGACAGACTGGTATGGTGACCGCTCCGCCACGCGGGTCGTCAAAGGTATTTGTTATCAAGTTGAAATAGACGGTTTTACTGTCAGTGTAAATCATCTTTTCTTCGGATGACATGTTGTTGTCTGTTATGTAAGCCAAGTTTTCCATTTCCCGGTGCTTGTGAAGGGAAATTTGTCGGAAATGCATCGGCCGGCGCCAGGCTGTCGGGCGTCTCATCAGACATTGGATCATGTCCAGACCTAGTTCAGTGAACTGTTTTGATGGGCTGTGTAATGCTAAGAGCACAATAAAAAAGAATTGCTATAACACTCGGAAATTGTTTTGTAATAACTAAAATAATCTGAACTAATCTCACTAGAACGTTTGAACTTCTGGCAATGAGACAAAAATAATGCACGAATTTTTCTTTACGACTCTAAAGAATTTGATTCAAATCTAATTTACCTAGGATGTTTCATAAATTTTGTGCGATAAATATTTATGAATATTTTAATGATAAAGGGTAAAAATATAAAGAAGCCTATCTTGCGACATTAGTAGCAAATGTAAGAGAACATAATAATTCCTTAATGGCTTGGAAATTATAGGAGTATTAAAAAAATCCAGAAGTTACCACGAGGCACTTGGCCTTAGTGGTTAAATTTAGACTAAACGTTTGTCCTGTAGTAATACTAAAAACTTACAATCAATTTCATAGCTCATTGGTTATGTTGATGAAAACAAAAAAGCGTTTGCATATTTTTGAGTGTTAATTTGTAATCTGATCCGTATGTAAGCAGTACTGAATTAAATTCCATGTTTAAACCTGCCAGCGGTTTAATTAAGTGTGTAATTAACATTTAGTTAAATTAAGTGTAATTTTTGAACTTGACTTTATGTTCAACAAAACGATTTTATCAGCATTTTTATGCTCGGCTGCGTCCGGAAGACCTTCAAATAATTAATTCACATATGCTTTGCATATTGAGTCACACACGTTTTATTTACTTGCGATAACAATATACAGTGCAAACGCTGGTATTTCTGTTTATCTGTCAATGTTACATAATTTCACGGTTTGACAATATGAACTAAGGTTGTTACTTGTTAAGGCTTAATAAACATTTGTGTAATAAAGAAACTGTATTTTCCAACTTCCTACAGAAATATATAAAAGGTGCATAATTATTGAATTGCCCAGATCTTGATTAGTCCTTATTTCATTATTGTTCCACTGCTGGACACGGTCGCCTCTTAATAAGAGAGAATTTTTGGCTATAGTCCACCGAGCTGACCAAGTGCGTATTAATAGACCTTTGAGAACTTTTTTTTGAGAACTCTGTAGGTTTCCTCAGCATGTTTCCCTCGACCCTAAAGCTGTGATAATTAATTTCTAATACGCATATTGCAAGGACCGTAGGTACCTTAATGTTCTTGGATTGTAGTAAATATTTCATCAAAACATCACAAAGTAGGTTTGTTTTATTAAATTTCGATATAGAAATTGACTTTAATTTCGAAATTTCATCTTTTCCAAAAACATCACTTTTGGAAAACGCCAACCCTAACTGGAACGAATTCATATCTAAATACGGAGATGACTGTACTGAATCGGTTGTTTGATCAATTGGGTATTATTTAACGTAATTGGTGGTCTGTGTAGTGTTTTATTCTGGTGCATCTGATGTGGATTCAAATGGTGGGTGTAGTATATGTCTGTGGTAAAGAGCTGATACACTGCTACACAATTCCTGCCTTGTTACAGCTGTGTGGTGTTCTCCTTTTAATTCATACATATAATAAAATTGAAGTTACGCGGTAAATATTTGCAAAAAATGGTTTGAAAGGCTACGTAAGGCTTAAGTAATAAAACAAATTTCTATAATTGTTCGATTTTTTCCTGTCTGTTGGTTTGTACTTCAAATTGGATCACACCAAAACACCAATTCAATTTTAGAGTTTCATTTTCGTTTCGTTTTATTTTTTAAAATATAACTATAGCCGATATATTGACGGAACATTTAGTTTATTTTTATTTCATTAACATTCATTTACTACATTAAAAGTTGCTACTATTTAGGTATGTAACATTTTTTAAACGCAGAGGAAACCGCGGGGTTCAACTAATAGTGTAATAAACATTCTTATAACAGACGTCTCATACCTTTCGTTCCTTTTAGAGGCACTTTTAAAATATTATCTACGTATTTGTCGTCGACCTCACGTAGGTTTCCTATTTGGAATCAGTTACAGATGTCCACAGGCGACAATGCCTACTTACTTTAGTGCACTGTATGTTTATCATCATACTAAATGATAGTCTACAGAACTTGTGTCTAGGGAAGTAATTGAAATACTGGCCTTAATCACCCACCTCCATCCTCTTAGATAGAGTCCATATATATTAAGTGTGTATAAAACTATTTGGAATATGATTTCGGTCTTGAATAGAATCACTCTATCTCTTTGTATGGATATCGTCGGTGACTGCGGGACCAAACCCAAGAATTGGGTAGCATCGTCTTCCTGTGTAACATCAACATTTACTAAAGTCATCGCGCATGGCAGCACGCTAGGTTAAGTCTTCATATAGCAGCGGACTTTAAAAAGGTTTTTTATCGAAGAATGAACTAGAAAACGAGCATGCAGTCCACCTGATGGTTAGTACTCACAGCCACACATGGACGTCTGTAAGCAACTTCGTCTAAAACAGAGGTTCCATCTAAAGTCGATCACAGATGCGCTGCTACTCCCGAGGACTAAGATGGTATTTTATATATAAGTGAGCCAGCAACCTTCCACCGAAACGCAAGAACTGCTTCACGCTAGAAATAGGTGTGGCTAGAATAGGCTGTGAGCTTGACAAAATTTAAATTAAATTCAATAGGATTTGACCTTTGAAAAGATCCTCAACGTACAGAATGTTACGCATTCGTATGCAATGTCAATGCATCTGTCTTCCACAAAACATAAGCTACAAACATAATAAGCATTTTTAAAGTAAACAATGAAAATATTATCTATCTAGGTTATAGCAAATAATATTTAGCTAACTAATTACAAAAATATCATGATTCAACAATATCTTGTCGAGAATAAACTCGAGAATATAGGTCAAGCGTTCATTAAGGAATATTTTTTGCAGTTTACTTGTATTGTTTAAAAGCTATTGTTTTATGACAATACAATGCCAACGAATGCATAATAAAAGTACACTGTCTGTCGGTCTGCAGGCCTACATTTACTTCCTCGTGTATTGTGAAGCTCTGATAGCTGCCTATGGATTTCGGCCTCTTACGTCGGGGACTGAGGTTAAAATTTTAGGCGAAAATCCTTAAATCTTATCTGAATTTTCACAGCTATGGGAATGATTCGAATTAATTATCATTCACGATAAATACTAAATGGGAACAACATAAGGGAATTAAAAGTATTTACCAATTACTGTTCAATAGATAAATAGAAAATTATAGGCTGCTTGAAGAGACCCTTTTTTACTTTTTTTGAATGTTAGAATTAATTACAGGGACGTTACATGGACCATATTACAGGAACCATAGTGATACACACATATGTTTATTACAGTTTAAGGAAGAGCCCTATGAGAGACAAAAATATGACTGAGGCTTATTAATAGGATTATATTTTTACCTTTTGGATGCGGAACCCGAAAAAAAGGTTCTCATGGTAAACTACAATCTAATTCTCCTCTCATTCGGTATAGTAATCTTAAGGGTTCTTTCGAAATAAGTAAGTTTATGTTAGGAAAATTTAATCTAAGACTATACTAGCTGCATACTTAATCCTAATTAGATCTAATTCGAAAGGTGCACTTATACTAACACGAGTAAATATGTACTTCGTTCCGATTCATGTCTTAAAATGCGAACGGTATTTAAATACAGATAGGACTACTGTTTTATAAGATGGACTT